>APFE031496641.1:38875-76164 GCA_000404065.3 Pinus taeda
CAGCACGAGGCCTTGACTCATACACAGCATGTCGCCTCCACAAGTATGGCTGGCCTAGTAATACATCACAAACATCCAGAGGTGTAACATCACACAATACCTCGTCTGTGAATGTTTTGATGCTGTAGGGAAGGCGGCACTGCTGGCGAACTTTGAGATCTCGTCCTTCATGAAGCCACCCGATACTGTATGGCTGTGGGTGTGGTGTAGTCGGTAGGCCCAACCGCTCCACGACCTCTGCTGAAATCAGGTTCTTTTGGCTGCCACTGTCGACAATGAATTGTAGCGGCGAACCCTTCACCCACATCTGTGAGTGGAAAAGACGTTCCCCTCCTCTGGCTCTTCGGGCTCATTCTTCTGGATTTTGGCAGTGGCAATAGTGGCACTGGGATCTGCATCAATGATCTGCTTCCCTTTGCCATTCCCCCTGTCGGGTTCTGGCTCAGGGTCAGAACATGTATATGATTCGGAAGCCTTCAACTCAACCACCAATGACTGCTTGGTCCGACACTCACTTGTGTTATGAGTGGGACTCTTGTGGAACTCACACCACTTTCCTGTGTCCTTCTTCGGTTTCATGGTGTTGTTCTTTTCTTGTGGCTTCGACGGGTTGTCCTGGGTCACCCCGCCTTGGCTTTGTCCTTTGGCTTCGGATTTGCAGATCCAAAGTCTCGCTTCTTCTGTTTGAACTTTTGCTCGATTTTAACAGCGTATCGGTATGCTATGCCAAGTGAGGAGATGTCCAAGAACTCCATCTCTTCCTGAATGTATCTATGTAGGCAACCGCGGTATTTGAGCACCAGATGCCGCTCAGAATCTTTGATACCCAACTGTGTGCGAAGGGTGTGAAAGATGTTTGTGAACTCAGGCACATCTTGGTCCCGTCCTTGTCGCAGTGTGGTCCATCTGATGTATTTGTCCTCATAGCTTTTGACAGGGTAGTACTGCTCCTTGATGGCATCTCGGAAGTCATTCCAAGTGGGTGCGGCTGAAAATAATGAGCCTGTACTTTCATCCTCATCCTTCTGCTCGCAGTAGGTTTCCCACCAGTCCTTGACGTGGGGGGCTGCTTTAATAAGAGCGAAAACAATCTTTTCCCGACTTGAAAACTCATGAACAGAGAAATACCCATCTAGCAGATTTAACCATTTATCTACGGCATCTGCGTCTATTTTACCCTCGAAGATGGGGATTTCAAAATTAACTTGTACCTTAAAGGGCGTGGCATTTCCAGAGTCGCTGCTGGAAGCCGATGCGTCACCTCTAGGTAGCCGCTGAAGAGAATCTGCACAAAGCTGTCCATCATCGCGTTCCGTTACCGCTCGAGGGCTTCTTCGAGCAAGATTTTGATAGGATCTCCTGCCCCCTCATCTTTCTTCTCATCCGCCATGGAAGGCCGTCGGGATTTTCGAGGCTGGTCTTGCAAAGGTTTGACCAGTTCAAGCCCTAACTCCTTATATCCTGACCTCGTCGGGGACATGCAAAGAAAAACCGAGAAAAAGCAGACGCTCTGATACCACTGATCCGGATTTAAACAGGAACGCAATAGATTACAGAGATAACCATAAATACAGAGATGCGATAACCATAAATAAAGAGATGCAGCGGAAATAACACTTCATTTCATTAATGGAAAAATACCGAAATATGCTTACAACCAGAATGGGAAATAAACCAGCTAGGACTATGGTAGCTTATCTCTGAGAAGAGATGTGCGGCTACATGTCTCTGAACTATTCCGACTTGTGTTACAATGAGGCGCGAAGGCCTATTTATTATTGAGAAACAATGGAAAACCCTTCACATTCCAAAACCGACCCTTAGAAGATGAACGCCAAATTGTGGGCCCCGTTTTGGGTAAATTGGTACATCAATTTCCCGGGGTCGTAACTTTGGCATACGATCTCCGTTTGACGCGTATGATAGCTCGTTAGAAAGATCTATCCGAGAACTACCACTTTGGGAAGGGCAACATCGGTCCATGGAACCATGTTGCCCCCAGATTTCCCAAAAAACGTCGTTTAGGGCCTCAAAACGGCTCCGGAAGTTCAGGAACCGAAAAACTGCTAAAAATAGTAAGTTGTGCTACAATTAAGGAAACTGAAAATGCTGAAAGAGACAATGATGGGGGTCCAGATGGACTTGGCAGGTGGCCACCAATATCCACCTGGATCAGGCATACCTATACCTGCCGAGAAAACTTAGTACAAAAATAATGATGTGCCCAGAAACATGAAACTGAGCAATAAAATACATGTTGAATGGTACATGACACGCTAGCATAAATGAGCCAGAAAATAATACAAGGTGTCCCATATACATAACATGTCTAGAAAAACATGAGACATGATTGAATACATCTGAGTACATGAGATATAATGGACCTTCCCTCAAAAAGTGGGTGGGAGGGAGGGTAGAACAAGAAAAGAAGCCCTGCTGAATAGGAAAGGGCTATGCAAACTGAATGGATCATCTGAAGGAGACATGCATGCTATGAATGTTGGAAGCGGCAAGAACCGAACCCATCAAATCTGTGGAACTACATCTGAGGCTGTAGCATAATATGAAGGCATACAGGCATGTGGGAGGCTACCTACATGGCCACCCCCTCATGAGGTCTGAAACATCTCAGACACACCCAAGAATCACTAGTACAATTTGTTGCATCACTGGACCATCAAGTGTATGAATCACGAGCATGAAACAAAAAAGTCAAAGGGAAATGATGATTCCATTTTCTTGATCCGAGGCACTGAATAAGATTGGAAGATGGAACAAGGATAAACCACCCTCTAGACCGTTCTTCTGGAATATATGTGTTGATGTCAACAGAATCGGGCCTGCCATAGGGCAATGAGGATCCTCAACTAAGGCATGAGGGGAAATAGTAATTTGACTAATGAACTGACACTAGGGACAATGGGAAAAATGGCATTGAGGGACAAACATACGACTTCCCTTGTCAGAGCATAAAGTGCATGGTGGACCTGGCAGTGACTGACTTGACTAGGGAAAATTTTAAGAACCACCCTAAATGTATATGTATAATAAATGGGCGAATCCCCATGATACATAGGAAAAATGGGAGGCGATTTTATCAATAATATAATATGTATATATAATTTTTTTGGCGAATCTCTCACCAGAGTATATTATCTTGTAAAGTTATGGTGAATCTTTCACTAAATTATAAAATCTTGTAAGATCTTGGCAAATCATTCACTGAATAATAAAACAGTATGAAGTCTTGGTGAATGTTTTGTTAAATTATGAAACCATATATGATAATAGAAAAACATATTCATTAAACTGTAATATACTAACAGACATGTTTGGAAAAAAGAAACATAATTTTCTCTTCCTACAAACAATGTTGCAAGTTTCAGTGGCCGTGTTTTTCAAGGTTTTTATTGTACATTCTTTCATATCCTTCTATTAGTTTTGATAATATTCCACAACAATGTTCTTGTAGGTGTTGATCTTCACCACCAGTTTTGATAATATTACGTTTCTCCCAATCTAAATTGCTTATTAGAATAATTCACTACCTTCGTAGTCTTATGGATTAATTTCCTTTTTGGTGCAAAATCTCTGCCTTTTAGGACAATATGGTGCAGTGGCCCAACTACTACAGATCATTACGACAAACTAAGAATAACAAAGAAGATGAAAGGTTGTACAAACCAACATATTTTTCAAACAACTAATCCAAGATCAGTACCTTAACTGTTTCATGAAGATATCATGCTAAGAAAGTTTGAAAAATTGTGGGAAATTGAGGCAGGGACTATCTACGTTCTGCGAGGATGATGTGGAAAGTGTGATAAGATTTCACTGTTTTGAATTTTTGTTTTGTTAAACCAGACAAACCAATATTAATGGATATATTGGTATTTTTTACTAAATTTTGTGAAGTGACTAAATGTAGCTTTAATCTATTTATCCCTCTTAGCACTTGGTAGACCCGGAATTAAGATGGATCTAAGCTCATAGAACTTCCCCTTTCAATAGTCTATGCTCACATGAATACCATGGTATTACCATGGGTCAATACCATGGGTTATCATAAACCTGGAGCTTAAAAACTACTATTAGTAATTTATAAAATTAATAATTGATTTTTATTTTATTTTTATTTTTTATTTTAACTGAGTTAAAATATTTGAGTGACATTAAATTACAAGATCCATTTTTACTCTTGATCTACCAAGCCCCGAGAGGGATCAAATATTTTTTCACTCTGCTAGTTTGCATATCATGATATTTGATCCCTCTCAACGCTTAGTAAATCCAGAGTAAAGATAGATCTATGTTGCTTTAATTCCCCCTTTAAATAGGCTACATTCCATGTGAATATCATGGTTCAACGCCATGTGCCATCTTTATTTTTATTAATACTAATATTAGGGTTAATAATGTTTTTTAGCATGGTATTAATAATAATTTGGCCCATGGTATTTGGCCCATAGGCTTCACCTAAATATAACTCATTTTTTTAGCGTTCGTAAATATAAGGTGACTTGTGGAGTAAATATAAAAAAAAAATGTTTTATTTATTTACCACGCCTCTCGTTTATTTATATTTTTATGAATTTACCATACCTCTTTTACGAATACGGTATTTGGCCCATAGGATTCACTTAAATAAAACCTCTTTTTTGAGCCTTCTTCAATAGAAAGAGGGTTATGGACTAAATATAAAAAGAGCTTTTATTTATTTATCATACCTCTAGTTTATTTATATTTACCTTTGGAGTAAGTATAAAAATAGGTTTTATTTATTTACCATACTAGCACTTTATTTATATTTTTATTTATTTACACCTTCGTGTGTTTGTAAATATAAGGTGACTTATGGAGTAAATATAAAAAAAAATGTTTTATTTATTTACCATACCTCTCATTTATTTATATTTGTATTAATTTACCATACCTCTTTTATAAATATGGTATTTGGGCCATAGGATTCACTTAAATAAAACCTCTTTTTTTAGCCTTCTTCAATAGAAAGAGGGTTATGGACTAAATATAAAAAGAGGTTTTATCTATTTACCATACCTCATATTAATTAAATTTTTATTTATTTACCATACCTTTGGAGTAAGTATAAAAAGAGGTTTTATTTATTTACCATACCTCCACTTTATTTTTATTTTTATTTATTTACACAACCTCCCAAATCACCTCCCAAACCAGAAAATGGGCGATTGCAAATGAATTTAACATTACAAAGTAGAATGAATGGTATGTAAATATGGATGGAATACTATGACATGATATAATGGGAGATGAAACGGACTCCATGGATACAAAGGTGGCTCATCGTGGATGCTCTAGACAAGGGTGACTTGATGACACTACCACATAGAATATGCCTAGTGGGGACTGTGAAAACATGGGAAAAGATGGTTTCTCTTGACGAAAATCGACATGTGAGACAAAAAGTTCCAAGGGAAGGTGGAATCCAAAGTACAAATGTCACTTATGAAGAAATTCGATTTTAAGAGGCGACAAAGGGACCCTTCTTGGAAAAATGGCTTCCTGGTGAAGTATCAAATAATCAAAAACTAGGAAAGACCCATTATAGCACTGAATGAAATATTTCCAATGGTACTGATGGTTCGTCAAACTGAGCTACAGTTTGGTCGCAACGGATGACAGAAAAACTATGGGTTTTTCTCTAAAATGACGTTTTCCCTCCAATTTGAATTCATTTTCTAAGTGAGTTGTGGTGAATTTGGAGAGGAGGAAAAGGCCCTAAATATTGTGAAGATCGTAGTGGACAAACCAACCATTAGAATCAGGATCAACGACTTTCAGGTAGGTGGCCTTACTTATCTCTTCAATTTCAATGGTTTATTTCCTATTTTTTGTACCGTGTAGCTCCTTGGGATACCCCTGTTATTCTTCTCAGCCGGATCACACTTTTTGGGCCCAAAACTGCGATCTGGTTCATAGGAAATAGGTGAAAACTTGCGAGTTCACACTTTATGGGCAGAAAATTTCGATTTAGAGTTGAGAGAGAGAGTGGTCTGTTGGCCTAATGGGGGCTTTAGGTTGATCAATCTAGGATCTTGTTTTCTTCTCTGAATTGACAAGACATGTGGTATTTTGCAGGTATGGCAGATTTTAAAATCAACTAGTGCGAGCACAATTTGGACACCCTTCGATCCAAGATTTTTAGAGGGATTAGGGGGTTTGAGGGATGTTAACTCACTACAGGGTTCTCAAGTTGGTATAGAACCCATTGATGAGGGAAGCTGAGCCCTTGTTATCGAGGATCGTAATCTATTGGGATCTAGACTAGGAGGTCTTTATGGTGCAAAGGCACAGGATCGAGTTCACATTACAAAATGTGTACTTTTTTACCGAACTCCCTACCTTAGGGGTGGTGGGTCACATTCATTCGGGGTTGCCTTATGGGAGAAACATTACAGAGTTTGTTGAGTGCCATTGTCCACGGGGTGTTCGTGTGAAGGGTACAACCATCCTGATCAGTGATCTAGATAGGCTAGAGACATGGGCTATTATTGCAGCAATGCTACAGTTCCTAGGCAACGAGGCATTCCACCACATCATTGGTGGGTAGATGATTCTTGTTGAGAGTGTCTTGGTAGGGACCTACTATGGGTGGGCCCAAATGATTCTATTGTCAATGAAACAAAAACTAAGTCTATGTAAGAGACAAATGAACCACGACTGTGCATTTAGTACAGTGCTATGTGATTTCTACTTTGAGAATATACCCACTAGTTCCCGCATATACAAATTCGAGATGGGGGCCCACAGGAGCCTAGGATGCACCGTTGGGGGAAGCTACTACAGAGAGGGGGGGGAGCGGAGTCAGGAGAGTGTTCCGACTTGAATTGTTCGCACACTAGGATCAGATGCCCCTTTATATAGACAATTATCTGTATAGCGGGATGAACTATCAAGGTGATCATGACCTACCACTTCCACCCCAGACGAGCATGGGGACTAGATGATAAGTGTTAAGTTGTTATTTTTGTGGTGAATTTCATATTTTTATCACATGTATATGGTACTGAGTGTAAAATATGTGGTATGTATATATAGCACTGGTAAAACCAGTAGGCTATGTAGGACAAGCTACAGCACCAGAGGCTACAGATCAAGAAGCATCATCATCACGCCAGGGTTCATATGACAGTGCTTTACTTGTTGACCTATGTCGTAGGTGTGATGTGCTCCTGATCAGAGTTTCTCGGCATGGGTGGCATGAGTTAGGTGATCGGTACACGGATGAGCATACATGCCTTGCCTCAGAGTGGCGAGGGAACATGCGGCGCATGGCAATGGCTAGTCAAGTAGTACGTGATTTATGGGCATGTGGAGCAGAGCCTTTGGCATGGGATCAACTAGACAGTGACTAGGGACGGGGACATGTGGGTCCCCTTTGTTTTGATTTTTGTAACATGGAATGGGCATGTCAGATGTATTTAGAGCTATGGGATCCAAACACTTATATGTTTTATATGATACATAATATGATTATGAATATTTTATATGACAATGATGATTCGCCATGTGTTGTGTTTATGGTTGTCTTCTATGGTATGCATGTGATAAATGCCAATCTACAATGATATTTGCAATGGTATCTGCATAATTATTTTGGGCTCTAGGAACATGATTGAAAGTGATGGTTTCAAACTAATGTACTAACAAATTAACTCATAGATATTTTCTAAATAGGACTTGGTTATGCACATGATACACACCATTCAATGGCATGACAAGCAGCAAGGAATCTAACTGACCATGAAGATGGAGGATGCGATGATCAAGGGAATCGAATAAAAAACATCTAATGCACACACTGTTCGAATGGACTAACGTATGAAAGGGGGTAAAAATTTACCAGGCTGCCGAGGCTAGATTTCTGGAGAAGTGGCTCACACCACTAGCATAATCGATACACAGTGTGGATGATGGATCCATCTGAAAGGTGCAAAAGACAATGGATGAGATGATGCAGCCTACCTAACTTCATGATAGAAATAAAGGCACACAAATCAATGGGATATGCTATGAGTGAAATTTCTTGAGGTAGAGTGCATTGGGAGTGTTATCACCCCAAGAAACTTTCCTAGGTTGTATCTCGAAGATGCTCGGAAACATTACAAAAACTCAACTTAATGTGGGAAATGGATGAATGGAAGGAATGATGCTTGTTCAAGACAGAAAACCACTTCTACTATACTTAACTCCATACATGCGTGAACACCCCTAGACTACAAGGCTTTAGACCACCAATTACTCACAATTTAAGGATTAGGTGAATACAGAGAATACCAACCACACCAGCAGATGCACAGGACCTTGTGATGGCCAGCTGCAACCAGTAAAGAAGTCTACAAATCTATTCGCTAATGCACAGATAGGATGAAAACTCTCTAGCATTAAGTAAAAAGAAACCTGAATAACGCATTCACTAATACATACAAGATTTTAACACAGAGGTGGGATGATAGCCCCTCTAATGCTAAACATCAAGAGTTCAAGAAAACTGCATAACAAGCATAGACTAGAACAGAGTAGAAATGGAAAGTGAGCAATTAACAACAAAAGAAGCTTGTATTAGCTAAAAATGCTGATGAGACACTGCAAGTATCAAAGCAGTCATAGTCTCCAGAAGTTGAACCTTACATCAAACAACAACCATCAACCCATCCCACAGATTACATCTATTTTCTGGGTATATATAGAGTTTGATTACAAAGATATTATGTTTTTCTATGCGTGGAGGGGTCATAATGGACCACCAACTGCTTTAACTCTCTGATGGAGTCTCTGCATGAATCTGCTTGCTTTAATGAATGAATTTGATGTTCTCTTGTGCCCTATTGTCCTTCTCGAGCAGGTGAAGTATTGTATGAAACAAGCTCCATAACTGATAAATGTGTTTATCTGCTCGAGGTTGGTCCTTTCCCTTCTCGGCCATTCTATTTCTTAAATGTGGTGGTTGAAGATTAACTACGCAGAGTGTTGAATACTGACCACCTTCTTCCTTGATGCATGGGATAGGCTATGGACAAGTTGATTGCATGCTGGAACAGATATCAGCCATTGGATCACATGAATGGAGGGCAGAGATCTGTTGGCGAGAAGAATCGAGTGGAAGCGAGAGCAGAATCGGGCGGAAGCGGGAGCAAAAAAAAGTGAGTCGTCGGATCACGGGCGGATAGATCCGACGGTCATCAGGTGGAAGAGTAGAATGGGAGATAATGAGTGGGGACGGTAAAATGGGCGGTAAGCGGTATGTATCGCACCGCTTTTGGTGACTGAGCGATAATCGTACAAGGGTAAGTGATCACAATCATCGGGTGATGCGTGGCAAACGCGACGGGATGAAAAGCACTTTGATCGCGAGTTAAAGCGTGGTTAGTTTGCAGGTGCAGGAGGAGCGATCGCCGTTGGATTAAATAGATGGAAGGCAGAGGGCTGATCAGACGAGTCGCTTTATCGAGCACGATGGGAGTCATGGGATCGGGTGATGTGCGATTGCGATCAGATCGCATCACAATATCACATCGGCGGAAATCAAGGGGTGAAGCCTTTATACACACATGGATGCGATTTGCGATAGCGATTAAATCGCATTGCAATATCGAACCGGCAGAAGTCAAGGGAAAAAATGGAGGCAGCAGGGTGAAAGGGAGTAAGCGAGGTGAAGGAGAAGGAGGAGGATAACCGGTGCAAACCTCTTTTGAGCAAGAAACCAAGGACCGAGCTTACTTCCACTCTTTGAAAATCAACAACATGTAGCAGAGCTAACACTGGCTCCTTCTATGGATGAGATCCTCCCTGTGAGGTCTCAAGAACTACAAACCAATGCCTTCATACAAAACAAGCTTAAAAACATTTGCCTAGTATTCCATTAGGCAAGGAGTCTAATTAAGTCTATGCTAAAACCTATAAAGGAACATGCTTACAATCATTAGGGCTCGAAAACCTTAAACAACCTAAATCTTCAAAAACTGGCCATCTACTGGACCACCAAAATTGTTTCCCCTTTTCTTGGCCAACGTGCCTATCAACCGGCTCATCAAAGATTTGCAAAATCAGATTTATATGATCATTTACCTCAAAAAGTTTAGGGTGTTTGACCTTATCAGGTAGAGATGGCTTATACTTCATCCCCGCTTTGTATGCTCTCATCTTATGGACTGTATGGGATGCTTTCTTTGGACCAAGATCCAAAGGGGAACTAAATGAACAAGGAGCTTTAGAATCTCTGAACGTGATTTTTTACTAGCAATGCTAGGCTCTAGATCTTCAAACTGAATATTTTCAACTATAACCTTCTCTTGCAGAGACACATAGGATTTCTTAGGCTTACCTGATCCTGATGCTCCTTTCTGTGATATTTTCTTCAATTTGACAATCTTCTCAGGGTCAGACACTAGAACAGCTGGTGATTTCTGAGGATTTCTTCAAGTATGTCTCACAAACTGAGCGAGGACTATAAGGTGGAGTCGTCAAAGGTTGGTCTTCTTCTAGTGGAGTCGCCAGATAGATGATTACAACCAAAACTGTGTCCAAACCTTGTCTATCATCAAAATCTAAAACTGTGTCGTTCTCCCAAGGAAGTTGAGCTTCAATCTCCTCTCTCGGCAACGGTGCCATTTAATGTTATCACCCTAAGAAACTGTCCTAGGTTGTATCTAGGAGATGCTCGAGAACATTACAAAAACTCAACTTAATGTGGGAAATGGATGAATGGAAGGAATGATGCTCGTTCAAGCTAGATAACCACTTCTACTATGCTTAACTCCAGACATGTGTGAACACCCCCAGACTACAAGGCTTTAGACCACCAATTACTCACATTTTAAGGATTAGGTGAATACAGAGAATACTGACCACACCAGCAGATGCACAGGACCCTGTGATGGCCAACTGCAACTAGTAAAGAAGTCTGCAAATCTATTCCCTAATGCACAGACAAGATGACATCTCTCTAGCACTAAGTAAAAAGAAACTTGAATAACACATTCACTGATACATACAAGATTTTAACACAGAGGTGGGATGACAGCCCCTCTAATGCTTAACATCAAGCGTTCAAGAAAACTGCATAACAGGCACAGACTAGAACAGAGTAGAAATGGAAAGTGAGCAATTAACAGCAAAAGAAGCTTGTATTAGTTGAAAACGCCGACGAGACACTGCAAGTATCAAAGTAGTCACAATCTCCAGAAGTTGAACCTTACATCAAAAAACAGCCATCAACCCATCCCCAAGATTACATCTATTTTTTGGGTATATATAGAGTTTGATTACAAAGATATTCTGTTGTTCTATGTGTGGAGGGGTCATAATGGACCACCAACCACTTTAACTCTCTGATGGAGTCTTTGCTACAATCTGCTTGCTTTAGTGAATGAATTTTATGTTATTTGGTGCTCTGTTGTCCTTCTCGAGCAGGTGAAGTATTGTATGAAAGAAGCTCCATAACTGATAAATGTGTTTATCTGCTCGAGGCTGGTCCTTTCCCTTCTCGGCCATTCTATTTCTTAAATGTGGTGGTTGAAGATTAACTACGCAAAGTGCTGAATACTGACCACCTTCTTCCTTGATGCACGGGACAGGCTATGGACGAGTTGATTGCATGGAGGAATAGATATCAGTTGTTGGATCATGTAAATGGAGGGCAGAGATCTGTTGGTGAGAAGAATCGAGCGGAAGCGGGAGAAGAATTGGGTGGAAGCGGGAGCAAACAAACGTGAGCCATCGGATCGTGGGTGGACAGATCCGACGCTCATCGGGCAAAAGAGTATCACGTGAGATAACGAGCGAGGACGGTAAAATGGGCGATAAGCGGTATGTAACGTACCGCTTTAGGTGAGTGAGCGTAATCGTACAAGGGCGAGCCATCACAATCATCGAGTGATGCATGGTAGACGGGACAAGATGAAAACCACTTTGATCGTGAGTTAAAGCATGGTTAGTTTGTGGGCGCAGGAGGAGCGATCATCGTTGGATTAAACGGATGGAAGGCAGAGGAGCGATCGGATGAGTTGCTTTATCGGGCATGACAGGAGTCGTCGGATCGGGCGATGTGTGATTGCGATCAGATTGCATCGCAATATCGCATCAGCGGAAATCGAGGGGTGAAGCCTTTATACACACATGGATGCGATTTGCGATAGCGATTAAATCGCATCGCAATATCGCATCAGCGGAAGTCAAGGGAAAAAATGGAGGCAGCGGGGTGAAAGGGAGTAAGCGAGGTGAAGGAGAAGGAGGATGATAACAAGTGCAAACCTCTTCTGAGCAAGAAACCAAGGACCAAGCTTACTTCCACTCTTTGAAAATCAGCAACATGTAGCAGAGCTAACAGGGAGAATTAGGAAGCAGGTGGCCTTCAAAATCCTCAAGAATATATACCCCCTTGCCTAAGTTCAAGGGTAATAATGGGTAGACATAGCTTCCATGATGGGTTGCTAGGAGGAAGACTGACATGATGATGTGGCGGTGGTACCTAGTGCATCATCATGAGAAAGAAGGTTCACATATGCATCATCTGGAATGGTACATGACGAGCTAGTATATGGAAAATCTACCAATGTTGAGACTTGGGTTTCCAACAAAGGAGGTTCAATACATGCACATGGAGGAATCTCAGAAAGGTTTTCCTACAAGGAAGTCAAGGATGATGACAGGTAAAGGATATGGACCGTGGATTCCATCATCTCGACATCGGGGGGAGGGACCCTACTGGAAGCTTCACCTGCTCCGATATGGGCCATACACCATTACCAAGGCCATCAGTGACAATGCCATCGAGCTCAGCATCCTACCATTACTTGGCCTGCATATATTGTTCAATGTAGATCGCCTTCGGCCATACTTTCCACCATTATTAGACACATCTAACATTGTAGAACAACTCACACCAATAGAGCTCAACCCAGACTACATGGAACAGGCCACCACTGAATAGATCATGGAAACACAAATCAAGAACACTCGCTAATAGAGGATACAGTTATATCAAGTTTTCAAAGCAGTCCAACTCCTTCGCCAGGGCGAGTGGTTCACCAGGGACCAAGTTCAACAAAAATTTCCTCACCTCGTGAAGGCTCTGCATGCAATGGGGACCATTGCTTCCTAAGGGGGGAGGAATGATCCAGGTGGATATTGGTGACCACTCGTTTATTCCACCTAGATCCTAGAGTCAGTTTCATCTGTTTCCTTATTCCTTTCAGCATTTACTATTTTTAGCAGTTTTTCAGGTCAAATTCTGGAGCAGTTTTGACCCCCTAAACAACATTTTTTTTGGTTTGCGGCAGGCCCATAGCTGTTGGCAAAGGCCTACGATGAAAACTGTAGTAATCAGTGAGACCTTTCCAATAAGGTATTGTACATGCCAAACGAAGATAATAAGACCAAGTTAGGAGCCTGGGAAGTTGGCTGCCCAACTAACCCTAACAGGGCCCAAAAACTCATGGTGACACCTCGTGGGGTTAAGATTTTGGTTTTTTAGGGTTTTCTCATGTTTTCCAATAATAAATAGTCCCTTGAGCCTCATTGTAACATAGTTCAAAGGCATGTAGCCGCCACATTTCTTCTCAGAGATAAGCTACCATTGGCCGAGCTATCTTATTTCCATTTTGTTTGTAAACATAGTTCAATATTTTCTATTAATAAAATGAAATGTTTTTATGCTACATCTCTATGTTTATGATTATATTTGTAGTTTGTTGTGTTCCTGATTAATTTCATATCAAAGATTATCTCAATATAAAAATCAATCTTGTTCAATCATGGTATAATGTCACATTGTGACAAGTATTTTTTCAATATGAACATCAACCATGGTCAATCATGGTCCAATGTCAAATTGTGACATATTTTTTGAATATGAACATCAACCATGGTCAATCATCATCAATCATGGTCAACCATCATCAATCATGATCAACCATGGTCAGCCATGGTTAACCATGGTCAAACATCGCATTGTGACAAAGATTGTCTCAATATGAAAATCTACCATGGTCAATAGCCATGGTCGTCCATCATCAACCATGGTCCAACATCGCACTGTGACAAGATTGTCTCACTATGGAAATTAGCCATGGTCAACCATGGTCAGTCATGGTCAACCAAGCTCCAACATCCCATTTTGATAAATATTTTCAACCATCATTAATCATCATCAACCATCATTAAGTATTTTCAACCATGGTCTAGCATCGCATTGTGACAAACATTCTCTCAATATGAAAATGAACCATGGTCACATTTTGTCTAATATTGTCTAATGGTCAAGCATCACATTTTGACAACCATAGTCAACCATGGTCCAATGTGACATTCTGACAAAGATTTATTCATTATGAAAATCAACAATGGTTAACCATCATCAAGCATGGTAAAACATGGTCAACCATGGTCCATATTTGCATTCTAGCAAAGATTGTCTCAAAATTAAAGTCACCATGGTCAACCATGTTTGTTTTATGGTTTATAATACTTATCTTAGGGTTTATATACCTTGGGTTTACAATATTAATCCCTTGGGTTTAATATTATTCCCTTTGGTTTTTAGTATTAATCCATTGGGTTTATTAGTGCATTGCCTTATGTAGAATTCTTCTTGAATGTGTACGAAAAGAAAATACTTTAGGTTGTGGATGAAAAACAACCCTAGCAAGCCCCAAGGGTTAGCTCAGTGGGTCAAAATCAATGCCTCGCCATCGGGAGGTCACAGGGTCCATTATCCCAGAATCCCTTGGGGTTAGGCCTTGCTAGTGGGACGCGGGGCTAGATTCCCTTCGGGGTCGATCAGCCCAGATTTTCCCATGGACATAGCACCAGCCGTTGACCAAGGTGTCCGTGAACCATAGTAAAAAAAAAAGAGCAACCCTAACAATAAAAATGGCTATTAAACAGTGGAGATATACAATAAATGATAGAAACAAAACCTACCAAAGCCCTGATTTATGCCACAGTCATAGTTAAATAGAAAAATGGAATAGTAAAATACACGGAAGTAACTCCAATAATCCAATGGAAACTAGATATATAAAGAATGTATTTTATTAAACAACACCTTTGAAGGGAACAAATAATGTTACCAGTCCCCCTCTATCTGATGGGTTCTTGGCTGTCATCAAATGTATTTAGCTTTTGTAGAGTCTCTCTTCTCTATAATGTGTAAAATCCAGCAAACAACACGTTTGAGCTCAATGAGAACTCAAATGAAAAAGAAGATGGTGTTCGAAAATGACAATACTCAGAGCTACAATAGTGAGTGCAACAATGAAATTAATTAAAAGTGAAGAATTAATGGAAAACCCTTCTATTATGACAAAATATTAGATTATCCTTGAATAATGAGGAATAATAAACTATTATTAACCCCATTCTAGAATTAACCATTTGGAATATTTTATTATATTTGGTTAGAGCGAAACAATATTTAAACTTTTATTTAGAAATAATAAATAAATAAATACTTTATTTATCATCTCAAGAAATATGGTTAAGGAATAATAAACAAATAATGATTTATTTAATTATTCCTAAAGTATTTGGTCAAACTTGACAAGGAATAATAACTAATTAGTGATTAATTAATTATTCCTATAGAACAATAAGATAATTAATGGTTTATCTATTTATTTCTCATAATTGGGCAAATGTGACGAGGAATATCAATTAACCAATGGTTTAATTAATTATTCCTAGAAGATAATTACATAAATAATGCTTTATTTAATTATTCTTCATGGGTTTAATTATAAATGACTTAATAAATGTGGTTTATTAAGTAATTTCTCACAGTGAAAGCAATTTACTATGGTAAAATTGGCCCTACATGGTGTACTTGGATCCATCTAGTACATTATGGCTAGATGATAAAATTTTTGTGATAAAATATTGCCCCCCAGCATACGAGTGTTAGGAAAAAAACTTATGACCAAAGTACGTTTTAAGGACACAATCACTAGACAACGAAGTTTAGTCAGAGAGAGAGAGAGAGACCAATGGAGCTGAAGCGATAGAGGATAGTGAAAGAGGGGCAAGACAAATGCAAGTCTCCTTTTATGTTGTGGTATTGGACCTCAGTGAGGCATGAGAGGCATATCTATACCCATTGAGACAACTTAGTACAAAAATAATGATGCGCCGAGAAACATGAAACTGAGCAATAAAATACATGTTGAATGGTACATTACATGTTGGCATAAATGAGCCAGAAAATAATAAAATGTGTCCCATATACTTAATGCATCTGGAAAAACATGAGCCATGACTAAATACAATAACATCTGATTACATGAGATATAATGAACCTTCCCTCAAAAAGTGGGTGGGAGGGAGGGTAGAACAACCAAAGAAGCCCTGCTGAAAAGGAAAGGGCTCTGCAAACTAAATGGATCATATGAAGGATACATGCATGTTATGAACATTGAAAGCATCCAGAACCGAACCCATCAAATCTATGGAACTTCATATGAAGTTGTAGTATAATATGAAGGCATATGGGCATGTGGGAAGTTACCTGAATGGCCACCCCCTCATGAGGTTTGAAACATCTCACACACGCCCGAGAATCACTGGTACAATCTGTTGCATTGCTGGACCATCAAGTGTATGAATTGCAAGCATGAAACAACCAAGTCAAAGGGAAATGATGATTCCATTTTCTTGATTCGAGGTGCTGAACAAGGGTGGAATATGGAACAAGGATAAACTGCCTTCTAGACCGTTCTTCTGGAATAGATGTGATGATGTCGATAGAATTGAGCCTACCATAGGTGAGGAAATGAGGATTCTTAACTAAGGCACGAGAGGAAATAGTAATTTGACTGATGGACGGACACTAGGGACAATGGGCAAAATGGGACTGAGAGACAAACATATGACTTCCCTTGTCAGTGCATAAAGTGCATGGTGGACCTGGCATTGACTGACTCGACTTCGGAGGGCATGGTGGACAGTATGAATGAAGGAAAAAATGGGCAACACAAGATGAATGGTATGTAAAGATGGATGAAATACTCTGACATGATATAATGGGACATGAAACAAACTCCATGGATGCAAAGGTGACTCATCGCGAATGCTCTAGACAAGGGTGACTTGATGATGCTACCACACATAATAGGCTTGGTGGGGACCATGAAAACATGAGCAAATAATGGTTTCTCATGAGGAAAATTGACATGTGAGAAGACAAGTTCCAAGGGAAGGTGGACTCCAAAGTACAAGTGTTGGTTATGAAGAAATTCAATTTTGAGAGGCGACGAAGGGACCCTTCTTAGAAAAATGGCTTCCTAGTGAAGTGTCAAATAATAAAAAACTAATAAAGACCCATTATAACACTCAATGAGAGATTTCCAATGGGATTGATGTTCATCAAACTGAGCTACAGTTTGTTCACAACGGGCGACAAAAAAACTATGGGTTTTTCTCTAAAAGGATGCTTTCCCTCGAGTTTGAATTCATTTGCTAAGTGAGTTGTGGTGAATTTTGAGAGGAGAAAAAGGCCCTAAATATTGTGGAGATCATAGTAGACAAAATGATCGTTAGAATCAGGATCAACGACTTTCAGGTAGTGGCCTTACTTATCTCTTCAGTTTCAGTGGTTTATTTCCTGATTTTTGCACCTTGTAGCTCCCTGAGAGACCCATGCCCTTCTTCTCAGCCGACACACACTTTTTGGGCCCAGATTTGTGATCTAGCTCACAAGAAATAGGTGAAAACTTGCAATCTCACATTTTATGAGCCAAAAATTGTGATTTGGAGTTGAGAGGGAGAGTGGTCTGTTGGCTTGGTGGGGGTTGTAGGTTGATCAATCTAGGATAGTGTTTTCTTCTCTAAATTGACAAGACATGTGGTGTTTTGTAGGTATGGAAAATTTTAAAATCAACTGGCGCGAGTGATATTTGGACACCCTTCGATCCGAGATTTAGAGGGCTCAGGGGGTTTGAGGGGTGTTAGCTCGCTACACGGTTCTCAATTTGGTATAGAACCCATTGATGAGGGAAGGCGAGCCCTTGTTATCGAGGATCGTGAGCTATTAGGATCTAGACCAAGAAGTCTTTGTGGTGTAAGGGCATATGATCGAGTTCATGTTACAAGATGTGTACTTTTTGACTAGACTCCTTCCCCTAGGGGTGCTGGGGGTATTCATCCGTTGTTGCCTCGTGGGAGGAACATTACAAAATTTGTTGAGTGCCATTGTCCACGAGGTGTTCGTGTGAAGGGTACAACCATCCTGATCAGTGATCTAGATAGGCTAGAGACACAAGCTATTGTCGCAGCAATGCTACAGGTCCTAGGTAGCCAGGTGTTCCACCACATCAATGGTGGGCAGATGATGCTTGTTGAGAGTGTCTTGGCAGGGACCTACTATGGGTGGGCCCAAATGATGTTGTCGTTGGTGAAATGACAATTAAGTCTATGTAAGAGACATGTGAACCACAACTGTGCATTTGGTATAGTGATATGTAATTTCTTCTTTGAGAAGATACCCACTATCCACCCTCATGTACAAATCTGAGATGGGGGCCCACAAGAGCCTAGGATGCACCGCTGGGGGAAGCTACTGTGGAGAGGGGGAGGAGTGGGGATTGTACGGGTGTTCCAACCTGATTTTTTCACACACTGGGATTAGATGCCTCTTTACATAGATAATTATCTATATAGTGGGATGAACTATCAGGGTGATCATGACCTACCACTTCCACTCAGACGAGCATGGCAACCAAATGGTAAGTGTTAAGTTGTTATTTTTGTAGTGCATTCGATATTTTGATCACATGTATATGGTACTGAGTGTAACATATGTGGTATGTAGATATAGCACTCGTAAAACCGGCAAGATATGCAGGCCGAGTTGCATCACCAGGGGATGCAGATCAAGAAACATCATCATCACACCAGGGTCCAGAAGACAGTGCTTTACTTGTTGACCTACGTCGTAGGTGTGATGTGCTCCTGACCAGAGTTTTCTAGTGCAGGTGGCATGATTTAGACGATCGATGCACGGATGAGTGTATAAGCCTTCCCTTAGAGTGGCGAGGGAACATGCGGCGAATGGCGATGGCTGGTCAAGCAGTACGTGATCTACAAGCAGGTGGAGAAAAGCCTTTGGCATGGTATCTACCAGACAATGACTAGGGATGGGGACATGTGGGTCTCCTTTGTTTTTATTTTTGTAACATGCTATGGGCATGTCAGATGTATTTATAACTATGTGCTCCAAACACTTTTATGTTTTATGTTATACATAATATGATTATGAATCTTTTATATGATGATGATGGTTCTCCATGTGTTGTGTTTATGGTTGTCTTATGTGGTATACATGTGATAAATGCCAATCTACAATGTTATTTGCAATGGTATCTACATAGTTATTTTGGGCTCTAGGAACATGATTGAAAGTGATGATTTCAAACTCACGTACCAAAAAATTAACTCATAGATTTCTAAGATGGAATTTGGTTATGCACATCATACACACCATTCAATTTCATGACAAGCAGCAAGGAATCTAAATGAACATGAAGATGGAGGATGCGATGATCAAGGGCATCGAATAACAAACCGATCACTACATCATATTCGGCCTAGTTATTGGTGGCAGATATAATGCACACATCCTTCGAATGGACTAACCTATGCAAGGGGGTTAAAATTGCCCAGGCTGTCGAGGCTAGATTCCTGGAGAAGCGGCTCGCACCATCAGCATAACCGATATATGGTGTGGATGATGGATCCATCTGAAAGGTGCAAAAGACAAATAGATGAGATGATGCAACCTACCTAACTTCATGAGAGAAATGAAGACACACAAATCAATGGGATATGCTATGAGTGAAATTTCTTGAGGTAGAGTGCATTGGGAGAATTAAGAAGGAGGTGGCCTTCAGAATCCTCTAGAGGATATGCCTCCTTCCCTATTTGTAAGGGTAATCAGGGGCAGACATAGCTTCCATGATGTCCTCATCAGATTGGAAGATGGGTGGGCAGGAGGAATACTGACTACATGATGCGGCGGTGGTACCTGGTGCATCGTCATGAGAAAGAAGGTTCACATACGCATCATCTGGAATGGTACATCACGAGCTAGTAGATGGAAAATCTACCGATGTTGAGACTTGGGTTTCCGATGAAGGAGGTTTGATAGAGGTGCACGCAGAAACCTCAAAAAGGTTTTCTTGCGAGGAACTCAAGGATGATGACAGGTAAAGGATAGGGACCGTGGATTCCGTCATCTCAACATCACGGGGAGGACCCTACTGAAAACTTCACCCACTCTGATATGGGCCATACACCATTACCAAGGCCATCAGTGACAATGCCTTCGAGCTCAGCATCCCATCGTTCCTTGGTCTGCATCTAGTGTTGAATGTAGATCACCTTCATCCATACTTTCCACCATTGTTGGACACATCTGACATTGTAGAACAACTCACACCAACGGAGCTCAACCTAGACTACATGGAACATGCCACAACTGATCAGATCATGGAAACACAAATCAAGAACACTCACCAATAGAGGATACAATTATATCGAGTTGTCAAAGCAGGTCAACTCCTTCATTAGGGCAAGTGGTTCACCAGGGACCAGGTTCAACAGAAATTTCCTCACCTCATTGAGGCTCTGCACACAATGGGTACCATTTCTTCCTAAGGGGGAAGGAATGATCCAAGTGGATATTGGTGGCCACTCACCTATTCCACCTAGACCCCCTAGTCAGTTTCATCTGTTTCCTTGTTCATTTCAACATTTACTATTTTTAGCAGTTTTTTGGCTCCTTAACTTCTGGAGTAGTTTTCACCCCTAAACAATGTTTTTTGGGTTCGTGGTAGGCTTGTAGTTATAGGCAAGGGCCTGTAAAGAAACCTGTATTACTCAGTGAGACCTTTCCAATAAGGTATCGTACGCACCAAACAAAGATAATATGACCAAGTTAGGAGCCCGGGAAGTTAGCTTCCCAACAAAACCCTAACAGGGCCTAAAAACTCTTAGTGTTACATCTCCTAGGGTTGGGACTTTGGTTGTTAGGGTTTTCTCATGTTTTCCAATAATAAATAGGCCCTTGAGCCTCATTGCAACACAGGTCAGAGGCATGTCGCTGCCACATTTATTCTCAGAGATAAGCTACCATCGCCCAAGCTATCTTATTTCCATTATGTTTGTAAGCATAGTTAGACATTTTTCTATTAATGAAATGAAGTGTTTTTTTGTTGCATCTCTGTGTTTATGATTATATCTGTAAGTTGTTGTCTTCTTGTTTAATTTCGGATCAAAGATTATCTCAATATAAAAATCAATCATGTTAAATCATGGTCCAATATCACATCGTGACAAATATTTTTTCAATATGAACATCAACCATGGTCAACCATCGTAATCATGGTCAACCATCATCAATCATAATCAACCATGGTGAATCATCGCATTGTGATAGATTCTCTCAATATGAAAATCTACCATGGTCAATAGCCATGGTCATCCATCATCAACGATGGTCCAACATCGCATTGTGACAAGATTGTCTCAATATAGAAATCATTCATGGTCAACCATGGTCAGTCATGGTCAACCAGGCTCCAACGTCGCATTTTGATAAGTATTTTCAACCATCATTAATCATCGTCAACCATCATTAAGTATTGTCAACCATGGTCCAGCATCGCATTGTGACAAACATTCTCTCAATATGAAAATCAACCATAGTCACATTTTTTCTAATATTTTCTAATGGTCGAGCATCACATTTTGACAACCATAGTCAACCATGGTCCAACGTGACATTGTGACAAAAATTTTCTCAATATGAAAATCAACCATGGTTAACCATCATCAAGCATGGTAAAACATGGTCAACCATGGTCCATATTTGCATTGTGGAATAGATTTTCTCAAAATTAAAATCACCATGGTCAATCGTGGTCAACCAGGTTTATTTGAGGGTTTATATACCTTGGGTTTACAATATTAATCCCTTGGGTTTAATATTATTCCCTTTGGTTTTTAGTATTAGTCTATTGGGTTTATTAGTGCATTGTGTTATGTATATTTTTCTTGAATGTGTACGAAAAGAAACTACTTTAGGTTGTGGATGACAAACAACCCTAACAATAAAAATGGTTGTTAAACAGTGTAGCTCTGCAACAAATGATAGAAACAAAACCTACTAAAGCCTTGATCTATGCCACAGTCATAGTTAAACAAAAAAATGGATTAGTAAAATAAATGCAAGTAACTCCAATAATCCAATGGAAACCAGATATATAAAGAATATGTTTTATTAAAAAACACCTTTGAAGGGTACAAATAATGTTACCAATCCCTCTCTATGGGATGGGTTCTTGGCTATCCTCAAATGTCTTTAGCTTTTGTAGAGTCTCTTTCCTCTATAATGTGTAAAATCCGGCAAACAAAATGTTTGAGCTCAATGAGAACTCAAATGAAAAATAAGATGGTGTTCAACAATGATAATAATTAGAGCTACAATAGTGAGTGCAACAAAGAAAATAATCAAGAATTGATCAGATGTTGTGATCCTCAATTCGTAGGAGAGCGAAGGCGAAACGACGGCGACTAGGGTTGCAGGTTTCTGAGGAGTTTTTCCCATGGATAGGAGCGGGGCAGGGAGCTCCACTCCCTCCTTCAAGGAGGTCGTGGCCTACAAGGGAAAGAAACCTCCAAATAAAGATAGAGGTGATGCTGAGGAAGGACATAGAAACAGAAGGGAGGAAACAGAAGGCACTAAATTGAAGGAGAATGGGGGCACAAAAGACAAAGAGGAAAATGAAAAAAAACAGGGAACAAAAGACAAAAATCAGAAGGGACCATGCAAACCCAAGACTGATATAACTCCCAGAGTAGTTTTAAATGATCCAGTGTTGCAGGCGCACAGGGATCACATGCAGACTTATGAAATCATATGCAAATTAATGGGATTATGGCCCACTAAAAAAACTTTACAAACATGGATCAGATACCACTGGACGCCCAAAGGAAGCATTGATCTTCATTTAGGGTCCAAGGGTTTCTTCACTATGGTGCTCACTAAAATAGAATATAAAGATAGAGTGTTTGAAGGTGGCCCATACTTTTATGCAGCAGTAGGGCTCCACATGAGACCTTGGATGATGAATTTTGTTCCGGAATGGGAAACTTTCACTTCAATCTCAGTTTTGGTAAGTCTTTATTCTCTACCACTGGATTATTGGCAAAACGAATCGCTAGCTGCCATAGGCAATAAATTAGGACGGTTTGTCAAAGTTTCTGAAGCCACAAGAAGGGGAAAATATGCCTCCTTTGCAAGGATCTGTGTGGAAATGGATCTATCTGGAGCTCTTCCGGATGAGATCATCTTGGAGGTTTTTGATGAGGATTAGGTGAAGACAGTAGACTATGAGCATATCCCTTTTAGATGTCACAGATGCCATGAACATGGGCACCTTCTAAGAGACTGCCCTCTCAGTAAAGCAGAAACAAACATAAAACTAATCCTGAGAAAGACTCAGACAACTTTCACAAGGTTGCTCATAAAGGAAAAAGTGGCAAAAAAGGGACAAAGCAATGCTAGGCTAAAGGAAAAAAGGCTAGTCAGAATCAGTTCCAAGTGCTCGAAGAGGATGAAGAAATAGCAATAGAAGATCAAATAATGAATGAAGGTTTTGAGAAGAAGGAGAAGGAAGAAGGTAATAATCAAACTCAAGAACACGAAAAATAGAAAGGGATCATGTTGAGTGACTCAGAACTGGAAATGGATCAGGAAATGACCCAGAGTGAGATGGAAACAGAGGAAAATGAGCTTCAGGAGATTCTTGAAAGAGAAAACCTGGATCTAGAAGGGTTCTTGAATCAGGGAACTACTAGTGGGGTAGAATCACTACCACAAGAAGAGTTCAATCGGGTACAACAATTATTCTTATGGAAAACTCAGGCAAAGGGCTGGGAGGAAGCAAACAATGTTGAAATACACAGTAATGAATGGGTGAAAGTAGTAAAAATGACTCCAAGGTTAGCACCAAGAAATCCAGGAAAAAAAGAGGCAGGAAAAAACAAGACGAGCTACTGATGGAATGTGGGAAGCTTATGATAGACTTAGAGAAGATGAAAGATCTAACTAGTTACTCCTTCACCAATCTCTAATTATGAAGTTCACAACTTGGAATATTAGAGGGCTAGGTAGCAAAAGAAAACAGAGAATGTTGAATACTAGAATGAAACAGGCAGCTCCAGACATAATTTTTGTCCAAGAAATGAAATGCTCCATTCCAAAGTTAAAAAGGCAAATACATAATAAACGGCTCAGCAGATTTGAGTTTCTAGAAGTTAAAGCTAAAAATACAGTAGGGGGTATCCTTACTCTCTGGAATCCACAAAAAATTGGAATAATTGATGCTAAGGCATCAAGGAATTATTTATCATTGGTCATACAGCCTATAGGGGATAGAAATACTTATCTAGTCATGAATGTTTATGGCCCTCAAAGGTTAGATGGCAAAATCAGGTTTACTGACTCCTTTGTGGATCTCAGGGTCAGGCATGAAGGGTTACCCTGGGTCATAGGAGGGGACTTCAATATGATCAGATCTCTCTTGGAGAAAAAAGGGGGCACAAGAGCTCTAAACAAAGATTCCTCAACCTTCCAATCCTTTTTTTAGAACATGAAGCTTGTTGATATTGAGACAAACAATGGCCTCTGCACTTGGAACAATAAAAGAGGAGGGGATTCCTAGGTAGCCTCCAAATTAGATAGATTCATGATCTCTGAGGATCTCATGCTTATAGACAAGGAAATTATAGCAGGAATTCACCCTTATGGAGGTTCAGATCACTGGCCGGTTCAATTGGAGATCAAGGGCATAGGAACCCCTAGAAACAAACCTTTCAGATTTTAAAATATTTGGCTTTCACACCCAGATTTATTCAGCAACATAGAAAAATGGTGGGCGGAATATTTGCAGATTCAAGGATCAACAATGTTCCTACTTCACAAAATATTAAAGCACATCAAGAGGAAGCTAAAAGATTGGAACAAGAATGAATTTGGAAATATCTTTACAGGTGAGAAATCAGTAGAAAATAAAATCCTAGAGCTCAATCAAGCTTTGATCAAAGAGGGCTTTGATAAGAACAAAAATGAGCAAGTAGAGAAGCATCATCAAGAATGGGAAAAGTTGTGTAGGCAAGAGGAAATTTTTTGGAAACAAAAATCAAGAGTTCAATGGCTAAAAGAAGGAGAGCGCAACACTAAATTTTTCCATAAATCCACCATTGCAAATAGGGCTCACAACTGGATCTCTGCGATCAAGGACAAGAATGGACAAACACATCAATCCCATGAGGAAATAGAAGCAGTGTTAGTCAGGCACTTCCGAGGTATTGCCCAGGAAAACGTTTTAGTAAGGGAACCGTTCATCAAGGACATCAACAAGCACATCCCTAAGTTGGTTTCCAAAGAGGATAATTGTAATTTCAATAGACCTGTAACCGAAAAGGAGGTCATTGAGGTGCTCAAGGAAATGCAAAATGGCAAAGCTCCAGGTCCAAATGGATTCAATGTGGACTTCTTCAAAGTTTGCTGGAATATTGTCAAAAAGGATATTCTAAGGGTTGTGGAAGATTCCAGGCTGAACATAACTATTTTGAAGGCTCTCAATACCTCCTTCATTGCTCTAATTCCAAAACAGGATAACGCTCAAACGCCAAAGAAGTATAGGCCCATCGCTTTATGCAATGTGGTTTATAAGATAATTTCCAAGGTAGTGGCCAACAAACTCAAACCCTTGTTGCCTACGTTATTTTCGGGGGAACAATCTGGTTATGTGGAAGGTAAAGAAATACTAGATAACATCATTCAAGCTCATTAGGTGGTTCATTCGTTAATTAGCAAAAGGAAAGCAGGTATGATAATGCAATTGGACATAGCCAAAGCATATGATAAAGTAAATTGGACATATATCAAGAGGGTACTTATTCCATTTGGTTTTGATCATAATTGGGTCAGATGGGTCATGGCCCTGGTTACCTCCTCCAACTTTTCAATTTTAGTTAATGGTTCTCCCTCTAAAATGTTTCTTCCTTCTAGAGAACTCAGACAAGGGGATCCGCTATCTCCTTTTCTCTTCATCCTTATAATGGAAGGGCTAGGGCGGTCCATCAAGCAAGCTAAAGTAACAAGTAAAATTCAAGGACTCTAAGTATCGGAGAATGGTCAAGCTCTGACTCATCAACAATTTGTTGATGATACAATGTTACAGGGAATTCCCACAGTTAAGGAAGTGCTTTCTTACAAATAAATTTTGAATGACTTTGCTAAGGCAATAGGTATGGAAGTCAATCTTTCCAAATCAAAAATTTTCTTCTTTAACGCCCATATAGCCATTCAGAGAAATGTCTCCAGAATTCTTGGCTTTCAAAGAGAATCCCTCCCCTCTAGGTATTTGGGAGTTCCTCTTATGGCCAAACCTTTACACAAGGGTATTTGATAACCGTTAACTATCAAGATGCAAGATAAGTTCAATAATTGGACAAACAGATCTTTAAATCTGGCAGGCAAACTGGTTCTTACAAAGGCAATGCTCCAAGCTATCCCAGTCTATATGCTATCAGCTCTCCCAACTCCAAAAGGAGTCTTACAACAATTTAGAAATATCCAAAGAGATTTTCTTTGGGGCCAGGAGGAAACTAGGAGAAAATGGGCTTTAGTCTCATAGGAAAAGATTTGTAAACCCAAGAACCAAGGAGGACTAGAATTGGATGATCTAGCGATTCTCAGTAAGGCTCTTGGGGCCAAACTTTGGTGAAGGTGGGTTAAGGATCCTAAGGCTCAATGGGCAAGTATCTGGAAGGAAAAATATGTCATCTCCTGGCATCCTTCTGAGCTAATTAGAATGGCTGGAAACTTGAAGGGCTCTCCCATATGGAACAAGGCCTGGGAGAATAGAGAGATGGTTCAAAAAAACAGCTTTTGGGAAATCAAAGATGGAGATATGGCACTCTTCTAGGAGGATAAATGGCAACAAGAACCAACACTATTGAAGGAAGAATTTTTGGGCCTCAAGTGATAACCAAGGTTTAGTAAAGGTTCAAGACTTTTGGGAGCAACCTCACAATACAGGAAAATGGAGAACATGGAGAAAGATAGATGGCAGATAGGACAGAACCCTTAATAGTAGAGCAGAGACCATGAAGAGGATGTTGGATCAAAGGATGATTTTAGTCACAAAAGGACATGATCAACTAAGATGGGGTAACAATAAAGAGGGCAATTTTAATATTAAGGAAGCAAAAGGTGTTCTCCTTGGGCTGGATTCCACAGCTCTAGTTAGAACCTGGCAGAATCTATGGAGGCACAAAGGCTATATGAAGATCAAAATCTTCATGTGGTTGGTTCACCACAGGAAAATCTTAACATGGGACAACATTAGAAAGAGAGGAATGTTGGGACCTTCCAGATGCCAGCTCTATGAAGCCCAAGAGGAGACATTAGAACATCTACTCAATAGTTGCATTTTCACCTCAAGGTTATGGGATATTTTTGCTACCATCTTCAATCAGTCAGATAGAGATAAAGAAAGTATTACTAATACCTTAAACAATTGGAGGAATAATTTTTCAGATTATGAAGTTCTTAATCTACCTGGGCTCTTCTGCCAAGTTTAATCATATGGAATATGTGGAAAGAAAGAAACAAAAGAATTTTCAAAGAAGAGAAGAATTCCTTGCTTCGCCTGTTTACAGCTTAAAGAAATAGTTGGCACCACAGTCAAGGATCTCCCCAAAAATCCTCCCTCAGAAGCAGATTTGAGAATTCTAAGGCAGTTAGATATGCAGGGGCTTGTTCCACAAGGTCTAGAAAGGAAAACAATCTTGAGGGAAAAGGTTAAAGATTTCTGGAACCCCCCCCCCCCCCCCCCCCCGGAGTTTTTTGAAGTATAACATCGATGGAGCTTAAAAAGGCAACTCGGGAATGGTTGGCTTCGGAGGAGTTCTACAGGACGAAATCGGAAGCATCATCTCCCTCTTCCATTGTCATTTAGGAAAATCCACCAACAACATGGCAGAATTAATGGCATTGCAACAATGCTTAGAATTTCTGAAACAGGACAACTACCATAATGTGATAATAGAAGCTGATTCAGAGTTAGTCATCAACGCGGCCAAGAGAATTAGTCATGGCACCAGGCTAAAGAAAGTTACAAAACACTGGAGGCTAACAAGGGTTCTTCATAAAATTCAAGAGCATCTTTAGGAACTATGCACACTCAGCTTCATCCATGTGCACAGAAAACCCAACAAATTGGCAGACATTCTTGCCAACCAAGGTGTCAACTGTAAGGACAACAAAATTTTGATGGGTTGGCTGGCAATGGCGCAGAGCAACCTAAAATATCTTTGCCATACCCAAGCGAAAGAGGATAAAGAAGTGTATCAGAACAACACTAAGGAAGCCAATTAGCAATGAACAGATTTCTGCGGGAATCTCTTTTTTGGGCAGTCAAATCTAAGATGGAAGGATGGCAAGGGTCGGCCTCTTCAGCTTTGGTTATTACAACCCTGAATTTTCTGGGCGTCTAGAGCATGGTTTTCTCAGTTAGGAGAAATGCTAAGAGCAATGATTAACGACCCCGTTTTGGCAGCAACATTCCACTTCTTTTCCAGTACCAGAAGAAAAAACCACTTCACAAGTGGTTTTGGAGCGCTCGCAGTGCTTTCAAGCTAAAGGCGGTTTGGAGCTTTTGGTAGTGATACCATACAAATCTTGATAGGTGGATGAGGGCCTGGTCTAAAAACCACCCCCATCACACTCTAAGCTCTGATGATCTCAGGCATGCGATTCGCTGCTTAGCCATCCGATTCAGTGAGAATGATCAATGATCAGGATGGAGCGAGCGGTTTTGTGGGGACTTGGGGTTAAAAATCGAGCATTTTCATGGTGCGTGGTGTATCTCCATCGTGAGATTTAAAAATAAAAATTAACGGCACCGATTAAAATGCAAGTTAGGGGTTTGCTGGCACTAGTATTTGTGGGGAGGGTTCATAAGACCTGCGACTCCCGTGGCCTATTTTTGTCTGTACTCCAAAATGTTTGGCGGGAACCTTTAGAGGATTGAGGGCTTTGATTCTATAGGACATCTTCATATTTTGCCTTAGACCACACAGTATGGTGGATCATGTATATATTGTAAATTATGTTTTATTTAATGATATAGAAGGAATGACTCTTGCTCAAGAAAAAAAAACAATGAAAATAATCAAAAGTGAAGAATGAATGGAAAACCCTTCTATTTATAGCAAAATATTAGGTTATCCTTGAATAGTGAGCAATAAAAAACTATTATTAACCCCATTCTAGAATTAACCATTTGAAATATTTTATTATATTTCGTTAGAGTGAAAAAAATATTTAAACTTCTATTTAGAAATAATAAATAAATAAATAAATGATCTATTTATCATCTCAAGAAATATGGTTAACTAATAATAAGCAAATAATGATTTATTTAATTATTCCTAAGGTATTTGATCAAACTTGACAAGGAATAATAAATAATTAGTAATTAATTAATTATTCCTAGAGAAAAATAAGATAATTAATGGTTTACCTATTTATTTCTCATAATTGGCTCAAATGTGACAAGGAATATTAATTAACCAATGGTTTAATTAATTATTCATAGAATATAATTAAATAAATAATGATTTATTTAATTATTCTTCATGGGTTTAATTATAAATGACTTAATTTAGAGTGAAGATAGCAAGAAGAGCTGCGGACCTTCATTTTTCCTTCAAATAAGCTCTTTTTATATCATCATTCATAAAGTCCTGATGATGGATCCCAGTTGGGATTTGAAATGTTGACGG
Source organism: Pinus taeda (assembly GCA_000404065.3). Taxonomy (NCBI): domain Eukaryota; kingdom Viridiplantae; phylum Streptophyta; class Pinopsida; order Pinales; family Pinaceae; genus Pinus; species Pinus taeda. The sequence continues at coordinate 68,765 of APFE031496641.1, forward strand.
AAAAATGGTTTGTACTGTGGATTCTCCAGTAACTAGGTCAAAAGATATAAACCACAGATGTCTTAAATCCACAATCTTGTCCCTACAAGGAGGGGATACTTGGAGTGAAATCATTTTACTCAAAAACTTTAGAGTGAAGATAGCAAGAAGAGTTGCAGACCTTCATTTTTCCTTCAAATAATCTCTTCTTATATCATCATTCATAAAGTCCTGATGATGGATCTCGATTGGGATTTGAAACATTGACGGAAAAATGGTTTGTACTGTGGATTCTCCAGTAACTAAGTCAAAAGATATAAACCATAGATGTCTTAAATCCAGAATCTTGTCCCTATACGGAGGGGATACTTGGAGTGAAATCATTTTACTCGAAAAATTTAGAGTGAAGATAGAAAGAAGAGCTGCGGACCTTCATTTTTCCTTCAAATAAACTCTTCTTATATCATCATTCATAAAGTCCTCATGATGGATCCTGGTTGGGATTTGAAACGTTGACGGAAAAATGGTTTGTACTGTGGATTCTCCGTAACTAAGTCAAAAGATATAAACCACAAATGTCTTAAATCCAAAATCTTGTCCCTATACGGAGGGGATACTTGGAGTGAAATCATTTTACTCGAAAATTTTAGAGTGAAGATAGCAAGAAGAGCTGCAGACCTTCATTTTTCCTTCAAATAAGCTCTTCTTATATTATCATTCATAAAGTCCCGATGATGGATCCCGGTTGGGATTTGGAATGTTGACGGAAAAATGGTTTGTACTGTGGATTCTCCGGTAACTAAGTCAAAAGATATAAACCACAAATGTCTTAAATCCAAAATCTTGTCCCTATACGGAGGGGATACTTTGAGTGAAATCATTTTACTCAAAAAATTTAGAGTGAAGATAGCAAGAAGAGCTGCGGACCTTCATTTTTCCTTCAAATAAGCTCTTCTTATATCATCATTCATAAAGTCCTGATGATGGATCCCGGTTGGGATTTGAAACGTTGACGGAAAAATGGTTTGTACTGTGGATTCTCTGGTAACTAAGTCAAAAGATATAAACCACAGATGTCTTAAATCCAAAATCTTGTCCCTATACGGAGGGGATACTTGGAGTGAAATCATTTTACTCGAAAAATTTAGAGTGAAGATAGCAAGAAGAGCTGTGGACCTTCATTTTTCCTTCAAATAAGCTCTTCTTATATCATCATTCATAAAGTCCTGATGGTGGATCCCAATTGGGATTTGAAACGTTGACAGAAAAATGGTTTGTACTGTGGATTCTCCAGTAATTAAGTCAAAAGATATAAACCACAGATGTCTTAAATCCAAAATCTTGTCCCTATACGGAGGGGATACTTGGAGTGAAATCATTTTACTCGAAAAATTTAGAGTGAAGATAGAAAGAAGAGCTGTGGACCTTCATTTTTCCTTCAAATAAGCTCTTCTTATATCATCATTCATAAAGTCCTGATGATGGATCCCGGTTGGGATTTGAAACATTGACGGACAAATGGTTTTTACTGTGGATTCTCCGATAACTAAGTCAAAATATATAAACCACAAATGTCTTAAATCCAAAATCTTGTCCCTATACGGAGGGGATACTTGGAGTGAAATCATTTTACTCGAAAAATTTAGAGTGAAGATAGCAAGAAGAGCTGCGGACCTTCATTTTTCCTTCAAATAATCTCTTCCTATATCATCATTCATAAAGTCTTGATGATGGATCCCGGTTGGGATTTGAAACGTTGACGGAAAAATGGTTTGTACTTTGGATTCTCCGGTAACTAAGTCAAAAGATATAAACCACAGATGTCTTAAATCCAAAATCTTGTCCCTATACGGAGGTGATACTTGGAGTGAAATCATTTTACTCGAAAAATTTAGAGTGAAGATAGCAAGAAGAGCTATAGACCTTCATTTTTCCTTCAAATAAGCTCTTCTTATATCATCATTCATAAAGTCCTGATGATGGATCCCGGTTGGGATTTGAAACGTTGATGGAAAAATGGTTTGTACTGTGGATTCTTCGGTAACTAAGTCAAAAGACTTAATAGATGTGGTTTATTAAGTAATTTATCACAGTGAAAGCAATTTTACTATGGTAAAATTGGCCTTACATGGTGTACTTCGATCCATCTAGTATATTATGGCTAGATGAATAATTTTTTGTAATAGTAGATTTCCCCCCAACGTACAAGTTTAGAAGAAAAACTTATTATGAAAGTACGTTGTAAGGACACAATCACTAGACAACGAAGTTTAGTCAAAGAGAGAGAGATAGAGAGAGAGAAAGACCAATGGAGCTGAAGCGATAGAGGATAGTGAAAGAGGGGCGAGACAAATGCAAGTCTCCTTTTATGTTGTGATACCGGACCTCAGTGAGGTGGGGGAGGCATACCTATACCCACCGAGACAACTTAGTACAAAAATAATGATGCGTCGAGAAACATGAAACTGAGCAATAAAATACATGCTGAATGGTACATGACATGTTGGCATAAATGAGCATAAAATAATAAAATTTGTCCCATATACATAATGCGTCTGGAAAAACATGAGCTAGGACTGAATACAATAACATCTTAGTACATGAGATATAATGGACCTTCCCTCAAAAAGTGGGTGGGAGGGAGGGTAGAACAACCAAAGAATCCTTGCTGAACAAGAAAGGGCTCTGCAAACTGAATGGATCATATGACTGAGACATGCATGCTATGAACGTTGGAAGCAACAAGAACCAAACCCATCAAATCTATGGAACTTCATCTGAGGTTGTAGTATAATATGAAGGAATACGGGCATGTGGGAGGCTACCTGAGTGGCCACCCCCTCATGAGGTCTGAAACATCTCACACACGCCTAAGAATCAGTAGTACAATTTGTTCCATCACCAGACCATCAAGTGTATGAATCGCGAGCATGAAACACCAAGTCAAAGGGAAATGATGATTCCATTTTCTTGATCTGAGGCGCTGAACAAGAGTGAATATGGAACAAGGATACACTACCCTCTAGACCGTTCTTCTGGAATAGATGTGCTGATGTCGACAAAATCAGGCCCGCCTTATGTGAGGCAATGAGGATCCTCAACTAAGGAACGAGGGAAAATAGTAATTTGATTGATGGACTGACACTAGGGACAATGGGAAAAATGGGGCTGAGGGACAAACCGATGACTTCCCTTGTCATAGCATAAAGTGCGTGGTGGACCTAGCAGCAACTGACTTAACTCCGGAGGGGATGGTGGACAGTATGAATGAAAGAAAAAATGGGAAACATAGGATGAATGGTATGCAAATATGGATGGAATATTATGACATGATATGATGAGACACAAAACAGACTTCATGGATGCAAAGGTGACTCATCACAGATGCTCTGAACAAGGGTGACTCGATGACGCTGCCACACAAAATAGGCTTTGTGGGGAACATGAAAACATGAGCAAATGATGGTTTCTCATGACAAAAATCAACATGTGAGACAACAAGCTCTAAGGGAAGGTGGACTCCAAATTATAAGTGTTTCTTATGAAGAAATTTGATTTTTAGAGGTGACGAAGGGAACCTTCTTGGAAAAATGGCTTCCTAATGAAGTGTCAAAGCATCAAAAACTAAGAAAGACCCATTATAGTACTCAATGAGAGATTTCCAACAGTACTAGAGGTTCATCAAACTAAGCTATGGTTTGGTCACAATAGGTGACATAAAAACTTTTGGTTTTTCTCTAAAAGGAAATTTTCCTTCCAATTTGAATTCATTTTCTAAGTGAGTTGTGGTGAATTTGGAGTGGAGGAAAAAGTCGTAAATATTGTGAAGATCGTAGTGGACAAACCGACCATCAGAATTAGGATCAATGACTTTTAGGTAGGTTGCCTTACTTATCTCTTCGGTTTCAGTGGTTTATTTCCTTATTTTTGTGCCCTGTAGCTCCCTGGGAGACCCCTACTCTTCTTCTCAGCCGAATCACACTTTTTGGGCTCAAAACTGCAATCTGGTTCATAAGAAATAGGTGAAAACTTGCGAGCTCACACTTTACGGGCAGAAAATTTCAATTTAGAGTTGAGATGGAGAGTGGTTTGTTGGCTTGGTGGGGCATTGTAGGTTGATCAATCCAGGATAGTGTTTTCTTCTCTGAATTGAAAAGACATGTGGTGTTTTGCATGTATGGCAGAGTTTAAAATCAACTGGTGCGAGCGAGATTTGGACAACCTCTGATCTGAGATTTAGAGGGATCAGGGGGTTCGAGAGGTGTTAGGTCGCTATGGGGTTCTCAATTTTGTATAGAACCCATTGATGAGGGAAGGTGAGCCCTTGTTATCGAGGATCATGAGCTATCGATATCCAGACCAGGAGGTATTTATGGTGCAGGGGCACAAGATCGAGTTCACATTACAAGATGTGTACTTTTTTACCAGACTCCCTTCCCTAGGGGTGGTGGGGGATATTTATCTGGTGTTGCCTCGCAGGAGGAACATTACAGAGTTTTTTGAGTGTCATTGTCCACAGGGTGTTCGTGTGAAGGGTACGACCATCCCGATCAGTGATCTAGATAGGCTAGAGACACGGGCTATTGCCACAGCAGTGCTATCAGTCCTAGGCATCCAGGCGTTCCACCACATCACTGGTGGGCAGATGATGCGTGTTGAGAGTGTGTTGGTAGGGACCGACTATGGGTGGGCCCAAATGATGTTGTTGTCGGTGAAACAACAACTGAATCTATGAAAGAGACAAGTAAACCGTGAGTATGCAATTGGTATAGTGCTATGTGATTTCTTCTTTGAGAAGATACCCACTATCCGCCCTCATGTACAAATCTGAGATGGGGCCTATAGGAGCCTAGGATACGTTGCTTGGGGAAGCTACTATGAAGAGGGGTAGGAGGGGGGGTCATGCGGGTGTTCTGACCCGATTTTTTCATGCACTAGGATAAGCTGCCCCTTTACATAGACAACTATCTATATAGTGGGATGAACAATCAGGGTGATCATGACCTACCACTTCCACCTGGATGAGCATGGGGACCAAACAATAAGTGTTAAGTTGTTATTTTTGTGGTGCATTTCATATTTTTATCACATGTATATGGTACTGAGTGTAAAATATGTGGTAATATAGCACTGGTAAAACTGGAAAGATATGCAGGACGAGCTGCAACACCAGGTGCTGCAGATCAAGAAACATCATGATCACACTAGGGTCTAGATGACAATGCTTTACTTGTTGACCTACATCGTAGGTGTGATGTGCTCCTGATGAGAGTTTCTGAGCACGGGTGGCATGAGTTAGATGATCGGTACATGGATGAGTGTACAGGCCTTCCCTCAAAGTGGCGAGGGAACGTGCGGGGCATGGTAATGGCTGGTCAAGTAGTATGTGATTTATGGGTGGGTGGAGCAGAGCCTTTGGCGTGGGATCTGCCAGACAGTGACTAGGGATGGGGACATGTGGGTCCCCTTTGTTTTGGATTTTGTAACATGATATGGGCATGTCAAATGTATTTAGAGCTATGGGCTCCAAACACTTATATGTTTTGTTTGATATATAATATGAATATGAATCTTTTATATGATGATTATGGTTCACCATGTGTTGTGTTTATGGTTGTCTTCTATGTTATACATGTGATAAATGCCAATCTACAACATTATTTGCAATGGTATCTACATAGTTATTTTGGGCTCTTGGAACATGACTGAAAGCAATGGTTTTAAACTCACGTACAAACAAATTAACTTGTAGATATTTTCTAAATAGGACTTGGTTATGCACATGATACACACCATTCAGTTGCATGACAAACAGCAAGGAATCTAAATGAACATGAAGATGGAGGATGCGATGATCAAGGGCATCGACTAACAAACCTATCACTGCATCATATTTGGCCTGGTTATTGGTGGAAGTGATCCAGGTGGATGTTGGTGGCCACCCACCTATCCCATTTGGACCCCCACAATTGTCTCTTTCAGCATTTTCAGTTTCCTTAATTGTAGCATAACTTACTATTTTTAGCAATTTTTCGGGTCCTGAACTTCCGAAGCCGTTTTGAGGCCCTAAACAACGTTTTTTTGGGGAATCCAGGGGCAACATGGGAATGGACCAATGTTGCCCGTTCCCACAATGGTAGTTCTCGAATAGATCTTTCTAACGAACTATCATACGCGTCAAACAGAGATTGTATGCCAAAGTTACGACCCCGGGAAATTGATGTACCAATTTACCCAAAACGGGGCCCACAATTTGGCGTTTCATCTTCTAAGGGTCGGTTTTGGAATGTGAAGGGTTTTCCATTGTTTCTCAATAATAAATAGGCCTTCGAGCCTCATTGTAACACAAGTTCGGAACAGTTCAGAGACATGTAGCCGCACATTTCTTCTCAGAGATAAGCTACCATCGTCCTAGCTGGTTTATTTCCAATTCTGGTTGTAAGCATATTTCGGTATTTTCCATTAATGAAATGAAGTGTTATTTCCGCTACATCTCTTTATTTATGGGTATCGCATCTCTGTATTTATGGTTATCTCTGTAATCTATTTGCGTTCCTGTTTAAATCCGCCGGATCAGTGGTATCAGAGCGGTCTGTTTTTTTCTCGGTTTTTCTTTGCATGTCCCCGACGAGGTCAGGATATAAGGAGTTAGGGCTTGAACTGGTCGAACCTTTGCAAGACCAGCCTCGAAAATCCCAACGGCCTCCCATGGCGTATGAGAAGAAAGACGAGGGGGCAGGAGATCCTATCAAAATCTTGCTCGAAGAAGCCCTCGAGCGACAAAGGAACGCAATGATGGATAGCTTTGCACAGATCCTTCAGCGGCTACCTAGAGGTGACGCATCGGCTTCCAGCAACTACTCTGGGAACGCCACGCCCTTTAAGGTACAAGTTAATTTTGAAATCCCCATCTTCGAGGGTAAAATAGACGCAGATGTCGTAGATAAATGGTTAAATCTGCTAGAGGGTTATTTTTCTGTTCATGAATTTTCAAGTCGGGAAAAGATTGTTTTCGCTCTTCTCAAAGCAGCCCCCCACGTCAAGGACTGGTGGGAAACATACTGCAAGAAGAAGGATGAAAGTACAGGCTCACTATTTTCAGCGCACCCACTTGGGATTCATTCCGAGATACCATCAAGGAGCAGTACTACCCTGTCAAAGGCTACGACGACAAATACATCAAATGGACCACGCTGCGGCAGGGACGGGACCAAGATGTGCCGAAGTTCACAAACATTTTTCATACCCTTCGCACACAGTTGGGTATCAAATATTCTGAGCTACATGTGGTACTCAAATACCGCGGCTGCCTACACAGATACATCCAGGAAGAGATGGAGTTCTTGAACATCTCCTCACTCGGCACAACATACCGATACACTGTCAAAATCGAGCAAAAGTTCAAACAGAAGAAGCGAGAC
>APFE031496641.1:77403-88343 GCA_000404065.3 Pinus taeda
GCCAACCATACTTGTGGAGGCGACATGCTGTGTATGAGTCAAGGCCTCGCGCTGTCATTATTTCTTTGAGTAATTCATTATACAGGATACCAGAGAGAGCCCCACCTACTTCCACCTCCTTGATCACTGCTAAGAAAGGCAGCAAGCTCATCTCATAGACCAGGAAATTCATCTGTATGGTTCACTCCCAAAGTAAGGGGAAGATCGTTGCTAAATGCATGACCCCCGCAAAGGGTTCCTCCACGCAGCAGCAGCAGCAGAAGGATACAGTCATGACAGAACACAGAAACAACTTCTCCTCACCCACAGGGGTACCACACAAGTTTCAAGTGGGCAACAAATTCTGGTTGCATCGACAGAAAGAACGTGTTACCAGAACCCATCAGAAGCTCAGACCACTCCGACATGGTCCTCACACCACTACCAAGGCTGTGGGCAACAATGCTTTGAAGCACCGCATTCCTCCATTCCTTCGCTTACACCAAGTGTTCAATGTGGACCGTCGTCGATCATGCTTCCCACCATTGCTGGACACATCAGAGATTGCAGAACAAGTTCAACAGATGGAGGAACTCAACGCAATGGGGACCATTGCTTCATAAGGGGGGAGGAATGATCCAGGTGGATGTTGGTGGCCACCCACCTATCCCATTTTGACCCCCACAATTGTCTCTTTCAGCATTTTCAGTTTCCTTAATTGTAGCACAACTTACTATTTTTAGCAGTTTTTCGGGTCCTGAACTTCCGGAGCCGTTTTGAGGCCCTAAGCGACGTTTTTTGGGGAATCCAGGGCAACATGGGTCCATGCAATGGACTGATGTTTCCCGTTCCAACAATGGTAGCGCTCGAATAGATCTTTCTAGTGAGCTATTGTATGCGTCAAACGGAGATCATATGCCAAAGTTACGACCCCGGGAAATTGATGTACCAATTTACCCAAAACGGGGCCCACAATTTGGCGTTTCATCTTCTAAGGGTCGGTTTTGGAATGTGAAGGGTTTTCCATTGTTTCTCAATAATAAATAGGCCTTCGAGCCTCATTGTAACACAAGTTCGGAACATTTCAGAGACATGTAGCCGCACATCTCTTCTCAGAGATAAGCTACCATCGTCCTAGCTGGTTTATTTCCAATTCTGGTTGTAAGCATATTTCGGTATTTTCCATTAATGAAATGAAGTGTTATTTCTGCTGCATCTCTTTATTTATGGTTATCGCATCTCTGTATTTATGGTTATCTCTGTAATCTATTGCGTTCCTGTTTAAATCCGGATCAGGCAGATCCAATGGACACACCATTCGAATGGCCTAACATATGAAAGGGGGTAAATATTTTCCAAGCTGCTGAGGCTCGCACCATTGGCATAATTGATACATGGTGTGGATGATGGATCCATTTGAAAGGTACAAAAGATAATAGATGAGATGCAACCTACCTACCTTCATGACAGAAATAAATAAATCCAAATCAATGGGATATGCTATGAGAGAAATTTCTTGAGGTAGTGCATTGGGGAAATTAGGAAGGAGTTGGCCTTCAAAATCCTCCAGAAGATATGCTAGTCATAGCTTCCATTATGTCCTCATCAGAATGGAAGATGGGTGGGTAGGAGGAAGAATGACTACATGATGCAGCGATGGTACCTAGTGCATCATCATGAGAAAGAAGGTTCACATACGCATCATCTAGAATGCTACATGACAAGCTAGTAGATAGAAATCCTATTGATGTTGAGACTTGGGTTTTCGATGAAGGAGGTTCGATAGAGGCGTGTGTAGAAACCTCATAAATGTCTTCCTGAGAGGAACTCAAGGATGATGGCAGGTAAAGGATATGGACTGTGGATTCTGTCATTTTGAAATCCGAGGGAGGGATCACAATGGTGGTTCTAGAGTCCCCCTATTCTAGTACACTAGTGGTACGAGAATCCATGGGTAGAGGAGTAGATGATCCACTACGAGTGGCCTTGTAATCGCAAAGTGCTTGAAGGCAATCATGAAATTCATCGAGACGAGGGCAACAATGGGAATAGTGACCATAATGATTTCACAAGGCACAAGGGTTATTTATGTGCAATGTCTTGAGTTTCTTGGCTGGTCCCGGTAAGGTAATTTGGACCTTAGGGATTTCTTTCTCAAGGAATGTTTTATGAACCAAAGGATTGAGACGAGGAAGCTCAGGACAGTTATTGGTGGCATCCCCAACAACCTCATCCAAAGTGCACTTAGGTGTCAGCTTTGGATATTTGGGAGTGAAAGGTGCTTCGGGAGCCTTGTCCTTAGGTTCCTTCTTCTTGGTTTTGCCTCCCTGTCGAGATTCTTTTGCAACAAGAGTGGTTTCACATTGAGGTTGCTTTGGAACTAGACCACTAATAGGGGTCGTAGGGACCGGTTGAACCGTGGTCAAATCATGATATGGTCTGAGCTAACCAGGTGAAGTGTTTGTTAGGGGATCAATGTAACACACTGGGATCCCCAAAGTCATATTAGGGAGAAACATCAAAGCCATGATAGGGACATAAAAGATTCCAGGAGGAGGAAACAAGAAAGGTATTTTTCCTACAGGGTAATGTCCTGGTGGAACAACTCCTAGATGGTTGAGTCCTTGAGGAACAGTTCCTAGTGGGAACAAAGGGGAGGCACCCACAAAAGGAAGAGGTCCTGGCAGGGTGGATCTGGATGGCTTAGCTGAGATGGTAACCATGCGGTGTTAAGGAGTTGGTTGCGGATCAGATATGCTAGACTGATTTTGAGAAGCTTGTGACGCTTGTAACATGCAAACACTCAAAGGGCTAGGCTCAGAGATAGGAGGTGGAGGACCACGGAAAGAACCTAATAATGAGGAATCTTTGTAGACTCCAGCTGAACACCGATGGGAGGGGTAGAAGACTGCTTGTCAGACATCCACGAGATAATGGACTCAAGGGAGGTCAAGGATAATGGCTTATAGTATGTCAACTCATCGATGGTGACCATATTCCCTTCATGGGGGAAGCACATCTTATGGAAAACTACAGACATGACAACTGACATGGCATAAGTGTAACTACGACCTAAGAGAATGTTCTAATCTAGAGGGGCATCAATAACCTCTATGTCTACATGAACATTCTTGCCCACAAGAGTCAATGGACAATTGCGATACATGTCGAGGGGCTAGGAGGAGTGACCGTCCCAAGCATGCAAAGTGATGGTGGATGGGGACAACTCAAGTGACTTGAGTTGCTTCCAAACAATAGCGGACATCAGGCAGTTGGATGCACCTTCGTCAATAATGCATCGGGAGATGATGGCACTTTAGACTCTCACTGGCATCTCAAAAGCAATGAAGCAGCAGAGGAGACAATCAAATGATAGTCAGAAGGATCTACTGCTCCCAAAGCAGTTAGTAGAGATTTCTTTTGAGATGGGAATGACTGGAGCACCTCCAACATCGACATGGAAGTAAGCGATTGTGCCAAGTCATCTACTATAATTTATGTATGGGCAGCTCGATTAGAAGCCGCGTTACGACATAATGGTCTCTTTGGGATCTTAGGAATTGACTTAACTTTAGGTTGAGGGATTTTTAGCAGACAATTTGGTCTTGTAAGGGGCTGAGTAGATGCTTTGGTTTTGGACTCAGTGGCGAACGAAGTCAATGGCTTTTCATATTGACACAACTGAGTTTTCAAGTTGATATCAGAGGTATTGACCTCCTCAAAATTCATCATGAGGATCTGGCAGTCACTGGGACCAGAAGATTGGGGAAGCTGGGTTGCTTGACCTTGCTAAGTTTGAGAAGTAAAAAAGCCTGGCTGAGGGAAAATATTTGTGAGCACGGCCGGTTGAGATGGCACAAGATTCTGAGGCAGTTGCTCCATGGGCAGTTGACCTCAGGAATCTGCTTGGGCTTCCCACATTTGGCACATCTGGGGTAAAAGGGAACACTCATAAGTATAATGGCCATGTACACCACAACACGCACAAGGCTTGTTCATATGAATAACCTTGTTATGCTTGGGCTAGTCACCCTGTTGCTAGTTGTTGGTGTTAGGTTGGTTCCCCTGGGGTTCATTAGGTTGATTACCTTGGTTACCCTATTTACCCTTGTTACCTTTTCCCTTATTCTTTTTCATTGAATTTTGGGGATTGGTCGCACTCAGTTGTGAAAACACTTGACCCTGAGGGAGTGGTGGCTACTCGGGCTGAGGATGCATGGGAGGCTGCAGCGCTAATCCCTTAGGGGATGGAGCACTCGACGGTGCATAGGTATAAGATGGTGAAGGGGAAATGATCTAGTAGATAGGTTGAGCACTATACAGCCCTTACATGTACTAATGTGGTTGGGTAAATTCATAAGATGTGCTTTGTCCTGAATACACGTTGATGGGAGGAGGAGCATAAGTATTAAAGGAGCTGGTACCCCCCTTGAATAGGCATAAAGTTGTTGAGTATATGGTGGAGGATGTAAAATAACTCCAACGATACCAGCGGCAGCGTGAGAATCCCCCTATTCATTGTAACCACTAGGATTGGAGAGGTCTGGGATAACGGTGTAGACATAACCAGATTTAGCATAAATCAAGCCATATCTCAGAGCGGTTTGGAGAGCCTCTTCCTTTGTATGAGGAAAATGAGATGTGACATCTTTGGTAATAGGCACTAAAAGAGTCCTAAGAAACCAATCGAAGTAGACATGGTCTTTGAAGGGTAGAGCGCGACACATGCTCTTCCTTTTACGCCATTCCTAGACATGATCGGAGAGACGGGTGGCAGAGGACTGACAGAATGCGATCAAGAGCTCCATACCAGTCTCGTATCAGAGAGGTAACTGAAAATATGAGAGGAATTCTTAGCAAGTGTCATAAAAGTGTAATGAGAGGTGGCGGGCTGGTCAAGATATCACTTCGCAGTGTCTCCAATGAACATGCATTGGAACAACCGAATATGAATGGAATCATTGATGATGGAATTAGATGAAAACCACAAATGGAAGGAGCAGATGTGATTCATGGGGTCCTCTCCAGAATTAGCCTCAAACTTGGGAATGTTAGAGGGAATCTTAGTTGGCATAGCTGGACAACCAGCATCGTGGTGTATAGGGTCATTAATCAACTGGCTAAACTCCAAGAGGATTAACCCAGCCATGAAAGGTAGCATGGGAGCTGCTGGAATGGTTCCTAAGATAGTTCTGCTAGATGTGACCACCAGGGTAGAGCCACAGCCAACACGATGTTGGTTTCCTGCACTTGCAGTGGGTCCTGACATGATGACGGTATGCGGTGAAGGAGGCTCAAAATCAGATGAGGAGTCGGTATGGGGACATGGGGGGCTATGAACTCGAACCCTTCGGGGAGGAGTAATATGCCCAAGTGGAAACTTGGGATGAAGACCTAAGAGTCTCCACGACAAATACCTTGGTGGCCCAATGGTTGGAAGACACAAGTGACAAGGAAATGGTGAAGGGATATAACAAGATGTTTTTGTCTCTATGTGGAGAGATAAATAAATTAAGTTGAGTCTTGGCTTGGTGGTGTAAACCAAGTTCCATTCGCTTAAGGTGTGCTTGTGTGTTTATTAATTAAGCCAAGATCGTGTTGGAAAAAAGAAAAGGATTGTTGAAATAAGCTAAAACTAAAAACCGAAAATGAACAAAAAATAAACTTTCTAAACGCCACCCAAACTGGGTTTGCAAATGTTATGTTGATTGGTGGAGAAATCAATTGAAAACACACAAAAGAGGCCAAGATATCTGAGCGTTGGTGTGACTAAGATCAAATGACACTATGCTGCTGGAAAGTGGTGCAGCAATAGTAAAAGACTAGGGAGGAAAATCGTTGCAAAAAGATAGGGGTATGGGTGTGAAACCTAGGGAAAATAATGGGACCATAAGGAAAATGAACAAACAAGGTTTACGATGAAACTTTGGATGGAAACAACCTATCTTTGAAGATAGGAAACATGAAGGTACAGATCTGGAAAATATGGCTGAAATCTCTGCAAAAACTCAGACTTCTTACTCAGCTAAACTCATCCTAAAAAGGTGGAAGGGTACTAGAAGCCCTAAAGGGGCTAAATTCCACTTTGACGAACAAAATAGAGCAGATCAAGGCCTAAGCAGGGTAAGACAATGGTCAGCCAATCGAGCAAACAACTCTCGACAAAACCCAGAAACAGATCATAAAAAATCCCAGAAATCCTAAAAATCGTAGGTACTGACTTCTTTAGGGGGAGATCACACTTTTTGGGCCTGAAAGTGTGCTCTGGACCTCCAAATCGTACTTTTGGGGTAGAAAAGTGTAATTTCTTTTCCTTGATTCTTACTTGGCAAGTCTTGGAAAAAATTGTCATCTCTGTCACAGTTGGTTCCTATGACGTAAGGAAATGACCAGAAAACTTGTTGAATTTATAAATTTGATTAATCTAGGGTTAGAATGCTAGTAAATAACATTAAGAGACTGAAAATGAAAAACCCTAAGCTGAAAACTGAAGGTCACCTAGGTTTTCGAATCATAATTAAAAATGCAATGGAGTCGCTAATTTGTTGTCGATAAATGCATAACTAATTCCCTAGTGAAGTCGCTAATTTGTTATGTAGAATTCTTCTTGAATGTGTATGGAAAGAAACTAATTTAGGCTATGGATGAAAAACAACCCTAACAATAAAAGTGGTTGTTAAACATTGTAGATCTACAACAAATGATAGAAATAAAACCTACCAAAGCCCTAATCTATGCCACAGTCATAGTTAAACAACAAATGGAATAGTAAAATAAGCACAAGTAACTCCAATAATTCAATGGAAACCATATATATAAAGATTATATTTTATTAAACAACACCTACGAAGGGAACAAATAATGTTATCAGTCCCCCTCTATGGCATGGGTTCTTGGCTATCCTTAAATGTCCTCAGCTTTTGTAGAGTCTCTCTCCTCTATAATGTGTAAAACTAAAGAAACAAAATGTTTGAACTCAATGAGAACTCAGATGAAAAAGAAGATAGTGTGTGACAATGATAATAATCAGAACTACAACAATGAGTGCAACAATAAAAATAATCAAAAGTGAAGAATGAATGAAAAACCCTTCTATTTATAACAAAATATTAGGTTATCCTCGAATAATGAGCAATAATGAACTAACCCAATAATAAACTATTATTAATAAAGTATTTAAATTTATTATTAACCCAATTCTAGAATAATAAATGATTATTTATCATCTCAAGAAAATGGTTAAGGAATAATAAACAAATAATGATTTATTTAATTATTCCTAAGGGATTTGGTCAAACTTGACAAGGAATAATAACTAATTAGTGATTAATTAATTATTCCTAGAGAAAAATAAGATAAGTAATGGTTTATCTATTTATTTCTCATAATTGGGTCAAAGGCGACAAGGAATATTAATTAAACACTGGTTTAATTAATTATTCCAAGAAGATAATTAAATAAATAGTGATTTATTTAATTATTTTTCATGGGTTTAATTATAAATGACTTAATAAATGTGGTTTATTAAGTAATTTCTCATAGTGAAAACAATTTTACTATGGCAAAATTGGCCCTACATGGTGTACTTTGATCCATTTAGTACATTATGGCTAGATGATCATTCTTTTGTGATAACATCTTAGCTTTATTAATCCAATGTTTCATATTCCTAGGGTATAATATTATTGATATGGTTTATAATATTATTCCTAGGGTATAATATAAATCCATTGGGTTTAAATCCATTGGTTTTATAATATAAATTCCTTAGGTTTATTAACCCCTTGGGTTTTTAGTATTAATCTGTTGGGCTTATTAATCCCTTAAGTTTATAACAATGCCAATATGGGCTTGTGACAAAGTTTTTCTAAATATGGAAAACAACCATGGTCAACTATGCTCAACCATGGTCAATCATGGTCAACCATGTTTAATAAGCATGGTCATATTGTCACAAATATTGTCTCATTTTCTGACATCACATTTCGACAACCATGGTCAACTATGGTCAACAATGGTCAGGCATGATCAACCATGGTTAGCCATGGTCAAGCATGGTCTAATGTTGCATTGTGACAAAGATTATCTCAATATGAAAATCTACAATGGTAAACCATGGTCAATCATGGTCATCCATGGTTAATAACCATGGTCAATCATGGTTATCCATGGTCAATAGCCATGGTCATCCATGGTCAACCATGGTCCAATGTCGCATTGTAACAAAGATTGTCTTAGTATGAAAAGAAGCTATGGTCAATCATGGTCAATCATGGTCAACCAAGGTCCAACATCACATTGTGTCAAATATTTCCAACCACCATCAACCATTGTCAACCATCCGTAACCATTCTCAACCACGGTCCAACGTAACATTGTGACAAATATTGTCTCAATATAAAATTCAACCATAGTCAACCATGTTCAATAACCATGGTCACATTGTGTCAAATATTGTCTAGCGGGCCAACGTCACGTTGTGACGACCATGGTCAACCATGGTCTAACGTCGCATTCTGACAAAGATTGGCTCAATATGAAAATCAAGCATAGTCAACCATCACCAATCATGGTCAAACATTGCCAACCATGGTCCAATGTTGCAATATGGAAAATATTGGTCAATCATGGTTAATCATGTTTGTTTTAGGGTTTTTAATATTTATCTTACGGTTTATATACCTTTGGTTTGCAATATTAATCCCTTAGGTTTAATATTATTCCCTTAGGTTTTAGTATTAATCCCTTGTGTTTATTACTCCATTCGTTTTTTAGTATTAATCCCTTGGGCTTATTAATCCCTTAGGTTTATAATAATCCCAACATGGGTTTGTGACAATTATTTTCTCAATACGGAAAGAAATCATGGTCAACTATGGTCAACCATGGTCCAACGTCGCATTGTGACGAAGATTGTCTCAATATGAAAATCAACGATGGTCAACCATGGTCCAACATCACATTGTGACAAAGATTGTCTCAATATGAAAATCAATGATGGTCAACCATGGTCCAACGTCACATTGTGACAAAGATTATCTGATGGTCCAATGTCAAATTGTGATAACCATGGTCATCCATGGTGAAACATGGTCCAACATCGCATTGTGACAAAGATTATATCTCAATATGAAATTCAACCATGGTCAGCCATGGTCCAACATCGCATTGTGACAAAACTTATCTCAATATGAAAATCAATCATGATAAACCATGATCCAACATTACATTGTGACAAAGATTGTCTCAATAGGAAAATCAACCATCGTAAACCATGTTTTTTTTAGGGTTTAAATTATTTATCTTAGGGTTTATATTCCTTGGGTTTACAACAGTAATCTCTTGGGTTTAATGTTATTCCCTTGGGTTTTTAGTATTAATCCCTTGGGTTTATTAGTGCCTTGGATTTATAATATCAATCCCTTTGGTTTATTAATCTAAGGGTTGATATTATAAGGGTATAATATTATTGATACGTTTTATAATATTAATCCTAGGAATATGAATATAAATCCCTTGCGTTTATATTATAAATTCCTTAGGTTTATTAATCGTGTAGGTTTATAATATTAATAATCACTTACATTTATAATATTAATCCCAAGATTTTAATTCCTTAGGTTTATAATAATAATCCCTTGGTTTATTAATCTTAGGGTTTATATTCCTATGGTTTAATATTATTGCTAGGGTTCAATGTTATTCCTTTGAGTTTACAATTCCTTGGGTTTTAGATATTAATGTCTTGGGTTCATTGATCCTTTGATTTTATAATATTAATCTTGAGGTTTATAATATTAATCTTAGGGTTTAATATTTATCTTAGTGTTTATAATATTTATCTTAGGGTTTATATCCATGGGTTTATAATATTAATCCCTTCATATTGTGACAAATATTTTCTTAATATGGAAATAAATCATGGACAATCATTGCCAGCAATGATCAATCATAGTCAACATTGGTTAAACACAACTGACCATGGTCAATTATGGTCAACCATGATCATTGTCTCAATATGAATATCAACCATTTTTTATAACATTAATTCTAAGGTTTAATAAATATCTTGGGTTTATAAACATGGTCAACCATTATCCAACATCACATTGTGACAAATATTTTCTCAATATGAAAATCAACCATGGTGAGTCATGGTCAACCATGGTCCAACGTCACATTGTGACAAAGATTGTCTTAATATGAAATCAATGACAATCAACCATGTTTGTTTTAGGGTTTATAATATTTATCTTAGGGTTTATATAACTTAGTCTTACAATATTAATCCATTGGGTTTAGTACTACTCCTTTGAGTTTTTAGTGTCAAACCCTTGGGTTTATTGGTGCCTTGGGTTTATAATATCAATATGTTAGGTTTGTTAATATAAGGATTCATATACCTAGGATATAGTATTAATGATAGGGTTTATAATATCAATCCTAGGTTTAATATAAATCCGTTGGATTTATAATACAAATTGTTTGGGTTTATAATATAATAATCGTTTACGTTTATAATATTAATCCCTTGCATTTATAATATTAATCCCATTGGGATTATAAACCCAAGAGAATAATATTAAATTCAATGGAATAATATTAAACCTTAGGAATATGAATCCTTAAATTAGTAAACCCAAGGGATTGATATTGTAAACCCAAGGGAATAATATTAAAGCCCGGGAATATTTATGCTTGGGTTTGTAATATTAATATTCTCTTAGGTTTTTGATATTAATCTCATGGGTTTTTTTAATATTAACGTGTTGGGTTTATTGATTTCTTAGGTTTGTAATATTAATAATCCCTTGTGTTTTTAATATTAATTTCTTTTGGCCCTCGGGGCTTTGGATTGACGGTGAATGGGTGCGCTGTTAAGGCAATCCTTGCAATAGGTCACCGGTTCAAATCCCTCGTGGGTACTTCGGTTAGTCTTAACTAAAAAAAAAAATATATAT
>APFE031496641.1:88686-102103 GCA_000404065.3 Pinus taeda
TTTTCAGACTCTTAAATTTTGAATTTCATATTATTTAGTATTGTTTTTATTGGTTTATGGAAATTCTTATTGTTATTATTATTTTATATAAGAGATGGCATTAGGGTTAAAGTTGGTTTTCCATGGTCGAATGTCAAATTGGTCAACCATGGTCGAATGTAAAATTGGTACAAAGATTGTCTCAATATGAAAATCAACCATGGTCAATCTTGGTCCAATATCACATTGAGATAAAGATTGCCGCATTATGAAAATCAACCATGGAAAACCATGGTCAACCATGGTTAGTCATGGTCAATCATTGTCAACTATGGTCAACCATGGTTAAATGGTCCAATGTCACATTGTGACAAATATTTTCTGAATACAGAAATCAAACATGGTGAACCATGGTTCAATGTTGTATTGTGCCAAATATTGTCTCAATATGTAATTAACCATGGTCAACCATGTTTATTATAGCATTTATAATATTTATCATAGGGTTTATATACCTTGGTTTATAATATTTATCTTTGGGTTTATGAAAGGATTTTCTCAATATGAAAATCAATCATGTTCAACCATGGTCAACCATGGTCCAATGTCGCATTCTAACAAATATTATCTGAATATGAAAATAAACCATGGTCAACCATGGTCCAACGCCACATTTTGACAAATATTGTCTCAACATTAAAATCAATCATGGTCAACGATGGTCCAATGTCGTATTATGACAAGGATTGTCTCAATATGAAAATCACTCATGGTTAACCATGTTCTGACGCCGCATTCTGGCAAAGATTGTTTCAATATATAAATCAACTATGGTTAACCATGGTCACATTATCATAAAGGTTGTATCTTGGTCCAACGTCACATTGTGACAACCATGGTCATCCATTGTCAACCATGTTCCAACATCGCATTCGTACAAAGATTGTCACAATATGAAAATCAACCATGGTCATAATATGACAAAGATTATCTCTTCATCCAACGTTACATTGTGACAACATGGTCTTCCATGGTCAACCATGGTCCAATGTCGCATTGTGGTAAAGATTGTCTCAATATAAAAATCAGCGATGGTCGACCATAGTCCAATGTCGCATTGTGAAAATTTTTTTGTCAACATTAAAATTAACCATGTTTATTTTAGGGTGTATATACCTTGAGTTTATTATAATGGTCCAACGTCGCATTGTCATAAAGATTTTATTAATATGGAAATCAACCGTGGTGAACCATGGTTAACCATGTTTATTGTAGGGTTTATAATATTTATCTTAGGGTTTATCTAGCTTGGGTTTATAACCCATGGTCAACCATGGTCCAATGTTGCATTGTGACAAAGATTGTCTCAATATGAAAATCAACCATGGTCCAATGTCGCATTGTGCCAAAGATTGTCTTGACATTGAAATAAATTATGGTCAACCATGCTCCAATGTCACATTGCGACAAGGATTGTCTCAATATGAAGATCAACCATGGTCAACCTTGTTCCAATGATGGATTCTAACAAAGATTGTCTTAATATGAAAATCAACCATGGTCAACCATGGTCAATAACCATTGGTCATATTTTGACAACAATTGTCTCTTGGTCCAACATCACATTGTGACAACCATGGTCATCCATGGTCAACAATGTTCCAATGTCACTTTGTGACAAACATTGTCTCAATATGAAAATCAATCATGGTCAACCATGGTTAATAACCATGGCCACATTGTGACAAAAATTGTCTCTTGGTCCAACGAAACATTCTAACAACATGGTCATCCATGGTCAACCATGGTCCAATGTTGCATTGTGACAAATATTGTCTCAATATGAAAATCAACCATTGTCCAACATCACAATGTCAGAAAGGTTGTCTCAATATGAAAATAAATCATGGGCAACCATAGTCTAACATTGCATTGTGACAAATATTTTGTGAATAATAAAATCAACCGTGGTCAACCATGTTTATTTAAGGGTTTATAGTATTTATCTCGAGGTTTATATACCTTGGGTTTATAATATTTATCCCTTGGGCTTAACATTATTCCCTTGGGTTTATATTCCTTTAAGTTTTTAGTATAAATCCTCCGAGTTTATTATTTCCTTTATCGTAGGGTATAACATTATTCATAGAGTTTTTAATATTCGCCCTTTGTACCTCGTACTGTGTTAAATATAAAATCCTCGAGTAATTAACTAATAATATCATTAATATAAATTATTAAAAACACTTTTATTAAAGGCATATTTATATTAATAAAATAATTAATAATTTAATAAGTAGCTAAAATATTATTATTATTTATTATTAATTAGGAAAAAATGGAATTTAATAATGATTTTATTAATTGATTATTAATTAATTAATAATGAATAAAATACTTTATTAAATAAGAATGAATGAAATGATTATCAATTAATAATATATATTATATCCAAATTACCATATTTATATTATCAACATATTTTTATTTAATTGGTTGTGCCATGTCTATATTAGTAATAGGATTATGCTAGTTATATTATTGGCATCGAAATTTAAGAAGAATTTGTGATTGATCTAATAAATAATTTAAAAAATAATATTTAAAATTGCTTAATTTTTAAATATAAAATATATATTTCTAATTTTATAACATAAATGGAAAAAAAACAACATATTTATAAAATATTATAAATTTTTTCCTGTTTTTTATTGTTTGTTAAATGATTAAAAATTAAAAACAATCTATTTAACATTGGTATAAAATAAATCAAATTTTAAATAAATATTAATATATTTACATTCCAAAGAATGTATTTCTTAAACTATAATAAAATTCATTTCTTTTATTTTATTTTTAATTAAACAAAATGTAAAATATATATATATTTATATATATATATATATATATATATATATATATATTCCATCCAAAAAGCGTGACATTGAATCTTCCTTGAGAAAAAGATTACAACGAAGTCAGGACTGCAGCGATCACATGAAAGCTTACGAAATCACGAGTGCAGCAATCACGTGAATG
The DNA here is from genome assembly GCA_000404065.3 of Pinus taeda. Classification (NCBI taxonomy): domain Eukaryota; kingdom Viridiplantae; phylum Streptophyta; class Pinopsida; order Pinales; family Pinaceae; genus Pinus; species Pinus taeda. Next base: position 91,705 of record APFE031496641.1, read on the forward strand.
TTAAAATTAATGGGATCTCCAGTAGTAATTGTACTGGTTTCCAATAGGAGTGCAGCAGATCTCCACTGGTACTTGTACTTGTTTTTCTGATTATTAGATTGTTATTTCGATAATTTAGGCAGTAGTCTATAACGCGACTTTTTGAAAGCCTTTCCGGCTGATTTTTCCGGTCAAAATCCGGCAGCAATTCATTGGAATCTCAAGTTTGATAGCTAGTTTCTGCACAATCACTGGCTCCCAGGGTTTTCCAGGGCGCTGAATCTAAATATGCAGTTAAAAAACCATTTTAACTGCTAAAAATCAAGATTTAAGCTCATTTCTTCCGCCGGATTCCGTCACCAGAATCTCCAAAAAGTCGCATTATAGACAACTCCATAATTTAGTATATTATGTTTTGAATTGTTTTTCAATGTGATATTTTGGAAGTTTTTTTTGGTGGGTTTTTTCGGTCTAATTTTTTTATAAGTCTACAAGAATTGATTGAAATCACAAATTTGAAAGGTGGCTTGCACAATCTAAGTGTGTTACGATTTTTTAGGGTGTTGAAACCATATATAAAGTGAAAAAATCAGTTTAAATAACACAAATCAAGATTTCACTTCAAATTTTTGCTCACTAAAAAGTCCAAAAAATCACAAAAAAAAACTCTATGATATTCTACTAAATTTAGATTTAATTAAAAATACTAAAATTAAACATATTTTAAATATTACAAATTTATAAGTTGCTTTTTATTTTTTATTTATTTTTCTAATTTAGTGTTTTTTAAAGTTTTAATTATTTATCAATAAAATTACAGGTTGGGAAGTTTATAAATCTATTTATTTTAAAAACACATATGTAATTTAAAAAAATAAAAAATAGACAAACACACAAAACCTTAAAAACTATTACATTATATACCATCAATATTTATTACAATATCACCTTGGTGATAAAGAAATCCAAATTTTAATATAATCCATTGTTGAGGGGTTTCATTGGTAAATTCATAAATCGTTTATGTATGATCATTCTTCGAGACCAGAAATCTCATAGCCCATTTTAACTTGAATCCAACCTTTCCCTTCATTTTTCATAAAAGCATCACACATTAATATATGAAACTTCGAACTTTTGGATCTCATTATCATGAAAAAGGAGTTACAAACGAAACAATATCAGACAAATTTAGTTCTTGACATAATAACTTCAGTTTGATCCATCCAACCTCAGATTTGCCCTAATATCTTCAGTTTGATCCATCCAACTTCAACGTTTTGCAAGTATTTGAAAAAGAATAATTATGTTATCGTAAATGTAAACATTTAAAAAAATAACCATGTTGGGCCAGAAAGTGTGTTTTAGATCTCTATATCACATTTTCGGGAAAGAAAAGTGTGATTCTGTTTCTTGATTTTTAGTCGGCAAGTCTTAGAAAAAATTCTCGTCTCTATAGTGGTTGGTTTCTGTGACCTATAAAAATGACTAAAAAACTTGTGGAAGTTAGAAAATTGGCAGATCTAGGGTTAGAATGCTAGTAAACAAAATTAAGAGACTGAAAAATAAAAACCTTAAATTGAAAAATGAAGGTCACTCAGGTTTTCGGATCAGAATTAAAAATGCAGTGGACTCGCCAATTTGTTAGTTGACAAATGCGTAACTAATTCCCCAGTGGAGTCGCCAATTTGTTATGTAGAATTTTTCTTGAATCTGTAAGAAAAGAAACTATTTTAGGCTATGGATGACAAACAGCCCTAACAATAAAAATGGTTGTTAAATAGTATAGATCTACAGCAAATGATAGAAACAAAACCTGGTAAAGCCCTAATCTATGCCACAGTTATAGTTAAACAACAAAATGGAATAGTAAAATAAGCACAAGTAACTCCAATAATCCAATGGAAACCATATATATAAAGAATATATTTTATTTAACAACACTTGTGAAGGGAACAAATAATGTTACAAATCCCCCTCTATGAGATGGGTTTTTGGCTATCCTCAAATTTATTTAGCTTTTGTAAAGTCTCTCTCCTCTATAATGTGTAAAACCCAACAAACAAAATGTTTAAGCTCAATGACAACTCAAATGAAAAAGAAGGTGGTGTGCAACAATGATAATAATCGGAACTACAACATTGAGTGCAACAATGAAAATAATTAAAGTGGAGAATGAATGGAAACTCCTTCTATTTATAACAAAATATTAAGTTATGTTCGAATAATGAGCAATAATAAACTATTATTAACCTCGTTCTAGAATTAACCATTTAGAATATTTTATTATATTTGGTTTGAGGGAAAATATTTAAGATTTTATTTAGAAATAATAAATAAATAAATGAATTATTTATCATCTCAAGAAATATGGTTAAGAAATAAAAACCAAATAATGATTTAATTAATTATTCCTAAGGGATTTGGTCAAACTTGACAAAGAACAATAACTAATTAGTGATTAATTAATTATTCCTAGAGAAAAATAATATAATTAATGGTCCATTTATTTATTTTTCATAATTGGGTCAAATGTGACAAGGAATATTAATTAAACAATGGTTTAATTAATTATTCCTAGAAAATACTTAAATAAATAGTGATTTATTTAATTATTCTTCATCGGTTTAATTATCAATGACTTAATAATTGTGGTTTATTAAGTAATTTCTCATAGTGAAAGAAATTCTACTATGGTAAAATTGGCCCTACATAGTGTACTTTGATCCATCTAGTACATTATGGTTAGATTATCAATTTTTTGTGATAACACATTTTCTTTATTAATCCAAGGGTTCATATTCCTAGGGTATAATATTATTGATATGGTTTATAATATTATTCCTAGAGTCTAATATAAATCCTTTGGGTTTAAAATCCATTAGGTTTATAATATAAATTCCTTAGGTTTATTAATCCTTTGGGTTTTTAGTATTAATCCATTGGGCTTCTTAATCGCTTAAGTTTATAATAATGCTAATATGGGTTTGTAACAAAGGTTTTTTAAATATAGAAAACAACCATGGTCAACTATGCTCAACTATAGTCAATCATGGTCAACCATGGTTAATAAGCATGGTCATATTGTCACAAATATTGTCTCATTATCTGACATCACATTTCGACAACCATGGTCAACTATGGTCAATGATGGTCCAACGTTGCATTGTGAGAAATATTGTCTCAACATGGCAATAAACCATGGGCAACCATGGTCCAGCGTCACATTATCGCAAATATTATCTCACTATGAAAATCAATCATAGTTAATCATGGTCCAATGTCACATTGTGACAAAGATTATCTCAATATGAACATCAATCATGGTCAACCATGGTCAGCCATGGTCAAGCATGGTCCAACATTGCATTGTGACAAAGATTATTTCAATATGAAAATCTACCATGGTTAATCATGGTCATCCATGGTCAATAACCATGGTCGATCATGGTTATACATGGTCAATAGCCATGGTCAACTATGGTCCAATGTCACATTATAACAATGATTGTCTCAATATGAAAAGCATCCATAGTCAATCATGGTTATCCAGGGTCCAACATCGCATTGTGTCAAATATTTTCAACCACCATCAACCATCGTTAACCATTATCAACCATGGTCCAACGTAGCATTGTGACAAATATTGTTTCAATATAAATTCATCCATAGTCAACCATGGTCACATTGTGTCAAATATTGTCTAATGGTCCAATGTCACATTGTAACGACCATGGTCAACCATGGTCTAATGTCGCATTGTGACAAAGCTTGACTCAATATGAAAATCAACCATAGTCAACCATCGCCAATCATGGTCAAACACTGCAACCATGGTCAAGCATGGTCCAACATTGCATTATGGAAAATATTGGTCAATCGTGGTTAACCATGTTTGTTTTAGGGTTTTTAATATTTATCTTAAGGTTTATATACCTTTGGTTTGCAATATTAATCCATTGGGTTTGATATTATTTCCTTAGGCTTTTAGTATTAATCCCTTGGGTTTATTAGTGCCTTGGGTTTATAATATCAGCCCCATGGGTTTAATAATCCAAGGGTTTATATTCCTAGCGTATAATATTAACTATAAGGTTTATAATATTATTCCTAGGGTTTATAATATTAATCCCTTGGGTTTATTAATCCATTTGGTTTAGTATTAATCCCTTGGGTTTATAATAATCCCAACATGGGTTTGTGATAATTATTTTCTCAATACGAAAAGAAATTATGGTCAACTATGGTCAACCATGGTCCAACGTTGCATTGTGACAAAGATTGTCTCAATATGAAAATCAACAATGGTCAACCATGGTTCAACGTCACATTGTGACAAAGATTATCTGATGGTCTAATGTCAAATTGTGATAACCATGGTCATCCATGGTGAAACATGGTCCAACGTCACATTGTGACAAATATTGTCTCAATATGAAATTCAACCATGGTTCAACGTTGCATTGTGACAAAAATTATCTCAATATGAAAATCAATCATGGTTAACCATGATCCAACGTTGCATTGTGACAAAGATTGTCTCAATATGAAAATCAACCATGGTCAACCATGTTTTTTTAAGGGTTTATAATATTTATCTTAGGGTTTATATTCCTTGGGTTTACAATATTAATTTCTTGGGTTTAATATTATTCCCTTGGGTTTTTAGTATTAATCCCTTGGGTTTATTAGTGCCTTGGGTTTATAGTATCAATCCCTTTGGTTTATTAATCTAAGGGTATAATATTATTGATAGGTTTTATAAAATTAATCCTAAGAATATGAATATAAATCCATTGTGTTTATAATACTTTGGGTTTATATTATAAATTCCTTATGTTTATTAATCCTTTAGGTTTATACCCGGATGCGGGTGCAATCAACGTGTAATCATGATGCAAAGGACAAGTGGAGGAGAAAGGTACTACTAGTTGCAGACCTGCGTGATTATCCAGGGGCCAAGTCAGTTGATGGGAGTGATGTTCAGGTGGTTCGCTTGGGTTCTAAAGGATCATACGCAGAGCAAAAGATTTGGCATGCTCTGGGCATTTACTTCTTGTTCGGATCAAGGTATGGTGTTGGTTATTTTATCCATGGCGTTCAGGGATTTCATTATTATTGCTAGCGCCCTGCCTCTGGGTCTCTGGTTAAAGCTGGAAGTGGGTCTCGAAGGCTGGCCGTTCCTTGCAAACAAAGGTGAGTTTCCTCTGTGTATTTCGTTTCTCGTTCATCTCTGGCTTGGGAAAGTGTGGCGTTTAGTTTGCGGTCTGGTCTCTGGAAGCTTGGGTAAGCTTTCGATTTCCCTTGTCGCTTCCCTACATTGCTCTCCCTGCAATTACAGTCTGACCGCCTGTGTCTTAATTGGTTTCATGTGCTTTGTAACCTGTCTTTGGGCTCTGCTTTTGGTTTCTTAGATTGTTTTTCTTCCCTCCGCTCTCGGTCTCTGTGGATCCCCCTCAGCATGGTGCACCACAGCAAGAGGGGTCGTTCTAAGGGAAGTCGGGGAGGGCGTGGAAAACAGTCGGCTACCATCTCTGTGGATCCTGTTCACAATCCAATTCCATATCATGGGTTCCAAACAACTCATTTCACTTTCCATAGAAAATTGAATAGACCTGTTATTACTGCCAACATCACCATTCTCTTCTCTAAAGAAGAAGCTCCGCCCCCAATTCGCGTGCGCGTGATGTCTGAGTCCTCTCCAGAAGCTGGCCAAGGAATTAGCAGTGAGAGCAATAAACAGGACAAAGAAGGGGAAAGTCTGGAGAAATATCAGGGGGAGAGACCTGAAACAAGTGAGGCTCCCAGTGCCTCTCGGCCTCCGGATACTGCTATCTCGAGGATTTGGGAGGAGATGGACAGTGACACCCGCCCGAATGATGAAGATGCTGGACATGGGGATGCATGGAAGGATAACATCTGTCTGGTGGTGGAGACACCTCAGCATGAAGACGACGCATTCTAAGGCCATCTGGGCCTTCTCCTTTTTGGCTTTTTGAATGATTAAAATGATCTTACTCAAGTGGCTCTAGACGTGGCTTGAGTCTGATATCTTCAGACATGTGGACTCAATTCTCTCTGTGTGTCATAGTAAAGTCAATTTCCTCTGGTTTTTTTATTTTTGTAATGGTCTCTGGAATTTTAAGCAATGTAATGGTCTTATGCTCTGGTCCTATGCTCTCGACAGATGGCTCTATCCTCCTCTCCATGTTTCCTGGTGGCAATACCTGTTCTCATGCTTTTGTATATGGTTCTTCCCTCACAAGGGATAGTTTCTGCTGCTCTGAGTGTCCTTGGAGGATGATTCCCGAGGCCTCGACCTCTTGTATTTTTACTTTGTTTTACAGTTAATAGAATTAGTATTTACAGAGAAAAAAGAAAAAATCCTTTGGGTTTACAATATTAATAATCATTTACGTTTACAATATTAATCCCAAGAGTTTAATCCCTTAGGTTTATAATAATAATCCCTTGGTTTATTAATCTTAGGGTTTATATTCCTATGGTTTAATATTATCGCTAGAGTTCAATGTTATTCCTTTGAGTTTACGGTTCCTTGGGTTTTAGATATTAATGTCTTGGGTTTATTAATCATTTGATTTTATAATATTAATCCTGAAGATTATAATATTAATCTTAGGGTTTAATGTTTATTTTAGTGTTTATAATATTTATCTTAGGGTTTATATGTATGGGTTTATAATATTAATCCCTTCAGTTTGTGACAAATAGTTTCTTAATATGGAAATAAATCATGGTCAATCATTGTGAGCAATGATCAATCATGGGCAACATTGGTTTAACACGGCCAACCATGGTCAATTATGGTCGGCTATGATCATTGTCTCAATATGAATATCAACCATGGTTTATAACATTAATCCTACGATTTAATATAAATATCTTGGGTTTATAAACATGGTCAACCATTATCCAACGTCACATTGTGACACATATTTTCTCAATATGAAAATCAACCATGGTGAGTCATAGCCAACCATGGTCCAATGTCACATTGTGACAAAGATTGTCTCAATATGAAAATCAATGACAGTCAACCATGTTTGTTTTAGGGTTTATAAGATTATCTTAGGGTTTATATACCCTAGTCTTACAATATTAATCCCTTGGCGTTATTAATATTCCTTTGAGCTTTTAGTATCGAACCCTTGGATTTATTGGTGTCTTGGGTTTATAATATCAATATGTCAGGTTTATTAATCTATGGATTCATATACCTAGGGGATAATATTAATGATAGGGTTTATAATATCAATCCTAGGTTTAATATAAATCCATTAAGTTTATAATATAAATTGTTTGGGTTTATAATATAATAATTGCTTACATTTATAACATTAATCCCCTGAATTTATAATATTAATCCCATTGAGATTATAAACCCAAGAGAATAATATTAAACCCAATGGAATAATACTAAACCCTAAGAATATGAATCCTTAAATTAGTAAACCCAACAGATTGATATTGTAAACCCAAGGGAATAATATTAAACCCCAGGTATATTTATGCTTGGGTTTGTGATATTAATATTCTCTTAGGCTTTTTATGTTAATCTCAAGGGTTTTTTAATATTAATGTGTTGGGTTTATTGATTTCTTAGGTTTGTAATATTAATAATCTCTTGTGTTTTTAATATTAATTTCTTTAGCTTATTATTATTCCCTTGGATTTTCAATATTTATTCCTTGGGTTCATTAATTCTTTAGGTTCATAATATTAATAATACTTTTGGTTTATGATTCCTTGACTTTATAATATTTGATTTTTTAATATTAATCTTACATTTGATATATTAATATATTAACTTAGCATATTAAGTTTATAATATAGCATATATTAGGTTAACGCTATAATGTATATCAACCAATTTATTAATATATTAAGCTAGTTTATAATTTAATTTAATATATTTTTTTAATTAATTAATATTTATAAAAAAGATAAATTTTGAATGATCTTCGAAGTCCTATAAAAAAAAATAATAATACAAATAAAAAATTTATAATGTGGTATAACATTTAAAAAAATTGCTCCCTCGCCTACATTAACTTTCTTATCTCGTTTACTTTCTCCATATTTCATTTACTCTCTCTATGGAAAGACAATATCATAATATTAAATGGTAATCATTGAGATTCCTTTGATATTAACTGCGCTTTTAAATATGAATTGATCTTACATTAATTTTTTTATTACATAATTCTTACAATATATATATATGAATATGAATAATAGAGATATTATAATAATCATATATATGAATTAAAGGACAATAATAATGTAATTTAATATTGATTATAATAAATATTTATTAGATAAAAAGGAGGCTTAGTTAAATAAGACAATTATATTTTATATTGACAGCTACGCACAAGAAGAAATGAATACAAATGATAAAATAACTTTTTGATTTATTTTCAACCTCTTACATTTTCAGTTTCATATTAGTTAGTATGGTTTCTATTGGTTTATGGAAACTTTTATTATTATTATTATTTTAGATAAGAGATGATGTTAGGTTTAAAATTGGTCATTCATAGTTGAATGTCAAATTGATCAACCATGGTTGAATGTCAAATTGGTACAAAGATTGTCTCACTGTGAAAATCAACCATGGTCCAATGTTGGATTGAAATAAATATCGTCTCAATATGAAAATCTACCACGGAAAACCATGGTCAACCATGGTTAGTCATGGTCAATCATTGTAAACTATTGTCAACTATGGTCAACCATGGTTAACCATGGTCCAACGTTGCATTGTGACAAATATTGCCTGAATATGAAAATAAAACAAGGTGAGCCATGGTTCAACGTTGTATTGTTCCAAAGATTGTCTCAATATGTAATTAACCACGGTCAACCATGTTTATTTTAGCATTTATAGTATTTATCAAAGGGTTTATGTACCTTGGTTTATAATATTTATCTTTGGGTTTATGAAAGGATTTTCTCAATATGAAAGTCAATCACGTTCAACCATTGTCAATCATGGTCAATCATGGCCACATTATCATAAAAGTTGTATATTGGTCCAACATCACATTATGACAACCATGGTCAACCATTTTCCAACATCACATTCATACAAAAATTGTCACAATATGAAAATCAACCATGGTTAACCATGTTCAACCATGGTCACAATGTGACAAATATTGTCTCTTCATCCAACGTCACATTGTGACAACATGGTCTTCCATGGTCAACCATGGTCCACTGTCACATTGTGGCAAAGATTGTCTCAATATGAAAATCAACCTTCCAACGTTGCATTGTGACAAAATTTTTGTCAATATTAAAATCAACCATGTTTATTTTAGTGTTTATAATATTTATCTTAAGGTTTATATACCTTGGGTTTATAACAATGGTCAACCATCGTCAAACAACGTATTGTCACAAAGATTTTGTCAATATGGAAACCAACCATAGTGAACCATGGTTAACCATGTTTATTTTAGGGTTTATAATATTTATCTTAGGGTTTATATACCTTGGTTTTATAACCCATGGTCAACCATGGTCCAATGTCACATTGTGACAAAGATTGTCTCAATATGAAGATCAACCATGGTCCAATGTCACATTATGCCAAAGATTGTCTTAACATTTAAATAAATTATGGTCAACCATGCACCAATATCACATTGTGACAAGGATTGTCTCAATATGAAAATCAACCATGGTCAACCTTGTTCCAATGATGGATTCTAACAAAGATTATCTTAATATGAAAATCAACCATGGTTAATAACCAATGGTCATATTTTGACAAATATTGTCTCTTGGTCCAACGTCACATTGTGACAACCACAGTCATTCATGGTCAAGAATGTTCCAATGTCGCTTTGTGACAAAAATTGTCTCAATATGAAAATCAACCATGGTCACATTGTGACAAAGATTGTCTCTTGATCCAACGAAACATTCTGACAACATGGTCATCCATGGTCAACCATGGTCCAATGTCGCATTGTGACAAATATTGTCTCAATATGAAAATCAACCATGTTCAACCATTGTCCAACATCACATTGTCAGAAAGGTTGTCTCAATATGAAAATAAATCATGGTCAACCATAGTCTAACATTGCATTGTGACAAAGATTTTGTTTATAATAAAATCAATCGTGGTCAACCATGTGGATTTTAGGGTTTATAATATTTATCTCGAGCTTTATATACCTTCGATTTATAATATTTATCACTTGGACTTAACATTATTCCCTTGGGTTTTTAGTATTAATCCTTTGGGTTTATAGTCTTTTGGGTTTTTAGTATAAATCCACTGGGTTTATTATTTCCTTATTCATAGGGTATAGCATTATTCATAGAGTTTTTAATATTAGTCATTGGGTTAAATATAAATCCTCAAGTTTAATTAATTAATAAT
>APFE031496646.1:4051-59696 GCA_000404065.3 Pinus taeda
GTTTTAGAGAAATGTCAAAAATACCGTTGCCTCAGGAGAATTGAATGCACCTCTGAAGTGACCTTGGGAAAATCAAGGTTTCTCCTAGCATGGTTGGCCAAATGACTTTCTTGATGAGCTAAATGATAATTATACACAAAGATATTTCCAATGAGATATCATGAGCTCAATTTGGAGTTGAGGAAGGCATTCCAAAGTTGACTGCAACAACACTCTGCCTTGAGGCAGCCTCATTTGGCACATTTTGACCAGTCTTTGGAGATTTGATTTTTTACAAGGCAAATGAACTCTAAATTGAAAAATTATAATTGGGTTGGAAAGTAGACTCAAAGAAATTTTCAACGAGCTATCCTGCGCCCAATTTCGACACCAGGAAGGCCTCCAAAAGCCTCCTGCAAAATGCACTATGTAGCTGGGTGCGCGGCACATCAGGCTGGGCGCGCGACGCACTGGGGTTTAAGCCCAAAATTGGCTTGGAAAGGCATCAAATCGCCTCCTCTCCATACAAATTTGCAGATAGGATCACATCCACCACTTGTGCTTGGCTTTTGAAAGATAAATGTAATGGGTTCATGAAAATTTTGTCGTGGATATCCAAGTTTGAAGCCCTCCTTTTGTCAATATAAAAGTGTTGTAGGGTTTGAAAATAGTGTGTTACCAAGGTTGTATTCTTCCTCATTTCCCTTTGGCATATTTGGAACTTGAAGAAAAATACATCAAGCCTTCATTCCTCATTTTCAACAAATCAAACATACACTTGGCATAGACTTTCAATACCATGGAGGCGGGCACTAATACATCATATGACCAAGACAACGACTCTACAACAGAATTGCATGCACCGGGAGGGCACTAAAATGTCGAAAAGGGAAGATAGACTCCGAATCTTGGTCGAAGCCTCTTTGGCTTAGCATGTCACTTTATGAGGCACCTTCAGCCCAAATTTCAAAGAATTTGGAGAAAATTTTGTCATTTTGAAATTTTTGGCTTGCAAAACAGGTTTTTCATCTCAACGCATAGCGCGCTGCGCGCGACCCATAAGATTGGGAGGTCCAAATCAAAAATGGCTTGTAGTTTTGGATTTTTCATGATGAATTATACATGCTCAGCTATTTCCAAAGCATTTCATTAAGTTATGGGTGACCAAAAGGCTCAAAAACACCATGAAAATCACCTTTCTGCCACCTTTTGCACCAGCAGGAAGTACTTCCGGGAGAATGCACTTTTGGAGGGGAAAATGGACACAAAATTGGAAAATTCCACTTGGGTTGGAAAGTATACATCCAGGGCTTTCCAACAAGACAACTTGAGCTCAATTTTGATGCTGGGTAGTGCCCCAAAAACAGGTGGAAAGGTGCGCGGCGCATAGAGCTCAGGCGCGCGGTGCACAGGGTTTTTTGGCACAATTTTCACCTTCCAGCTCAGAATTTCGGCCAGTTATGACTAGTTTCACCTCTTGATGTGGTGTTTGACCCAGATTGATGTAATTTGATGTGTATGATGTAATTTTGGCACATTTTTACTTGTTCTAGAGGATTCATTCACTAAAAGGTGAAAATTAAATGAATGAATCAGTGTCCTAGCATATAGGGGTAAGTTGTTTGACTACCTAGATTTCAGTTCCTTGTTTAGAAATAGTTCAAACAACTCCTAGAATGATGAGCTCGACCCCTAGAGGCAAGGAAAGGGGTTAGGATGGTCTATATGATGTAATTTCTCAATCATTTTCAGAGGTTGGAGAGGTTGGACACTTGGGATTGCTTTGGCATACTATTGTATATATTTTCTCTACATTTTTGGCTAAGGAAAGACTAGGGTTTTGCAGCACTGTTTGGGATCCATGTGGCTTTATGTTTTGATGGTGTGCTTATTTCAGTAATTGTTAGTTGTTATGTGTATCATTTTCCTTCTTTCATCTTCTTTAATTGAACAAATGAAGTGTTAAGGTGGAATCCATCGATGGTTATTCTCTGCCTTTAAATTTGTTTAAATTTCCATGTTTTCTTCAGTTTAAGGAGAATCCTTGAGACTTCCTTGCTCTCCTTAGCTCCTCACCAGTCTGATCTACCCATTCATTCTTTTTGAAAGGATCAAGACGATCGCCTACCTTGCCCCAAATAGACCTCTACAAAAACTGTGCCTCATCCCCAAGCCCAAATTTTCCTTTCCTTGTTTCAACACAAAAACTCCTAAAAACTCAAATCAAACCTTTGTACTTCATACCTAGCCTAAAATTAGCTTCTATTTCAGTCATCTCGAGCCTTATCGATCATCTTTTGCCGAGATTGACTCGGAGAGAGCCCTCTCTTGTCCTCGTAGGGCTAGCTACGAGGCTGAGCGTGGTTTGATGTAGCCTTGAGTTTTACCTTATTTCAGCCTAAGGTAGATTGGAGCGCTAACAGTAAGCATGGTTATTTGACTGGTTCATGTCATGTATTCACTTGTAATTTTTAGAATGATGGATGTAAGACCTAATTGATGTTATAACAATTAAATGGAGAATGTGGCGATCCCTCTTGCCAAGTTTCATAAGTGTTTTAAGTCATTTATGCTCTGTCTTGTATCCTAGACCTGTAGGATGCATTGATGCCAAGTGTTTGACATAATGTTAGTCTCGGTTGGGCATAATTAGGCATAATATTGAGGTTGATTTCTGGTTTGTTAGCTTTTTCATCATGTCTTTGATGGATTCTGAAGATTATAAAAAGTTCTAGGCAATGGCTGAAATTGTGGGCTAGAAAAGTGCCTTGAATTCTGCAGACATTGGCATAGGTCTGCTGGGGAAAGTCCCTGGACACTGGCTTGCAGGCCTGTGAGAGTGTCTAGAGGTCCTTAGATGCTGGCATGCCTATAGCATGAGAGCGTCAAGAAGTTAAGAGGCATAAAAGATCAGTGGGACCCTTGGGCAAGATATCTGAGTGGCTGAGGTGCCTCCTGGGTTGTTGTTGTTGATGTGTAAGGTCTAGTTATTGTGTTTAGTCAATTCCATTTCCTTAAGGTCACCAAGGAGGTCGAATCCATTTTAGTGGCCTCTCTTGTCTCATGTTTATCCCAGTTGGTTGATTACTTGGGTAGATGTGGGAGGAGGGAAGTTATATATCCCACAATATCTCCCCCTATTCAACGAAAAATCCAGAGCACACTAATCATCCATTTTCTAATCATGTAGATATATGAACCACACAAAGCTTCCCCTCAACCTACTAGGACTCCAAAGTACACTTTGTTCCACCTGATCCACCTTGTGAGACTCCAGAGTGCATAGTGTCTCCATGCGCTGAACTACATGCGTTTAAAACATACACAAAGTTTCCCCTTTGCCTACCAAGACGCCATAGTACACTATGTTCCACCTAATCCACCTCGTAGGACTCCAAAATGAATTGTTTCTCCACTTGTTTCTTCTCTCCACTCCTATGATCCAAACTCATAGAGTTACCACTCTGCTATGTAGGAATCCATAACACACAATGGTTCGAACCCACTAAATGAGTGGTTATCCATACTACATTATGTTTCCACCTATTTTCTCTCACCTTTCTATTCAGTCATGCACTGTTGTGTGCTTCAGCTCCTGCACCTCATCCTTCCTTATGCGAGTTCACCTCACAAACCCCATATGAATACCCTGAATTAATCCTATGTGTGAACTTCGCTCCTACTCAAACCTCCATCGGTGTTTGAATGATGAATAAATGAATCCATTTTCCCATTGACTCCTCTTTTCTTCTACCAACCTTGGTATCCCGTCTTGCACGTTGACCACCTAGTGGTATTGACTTGTCCTTCAATTAGGAAGTCCATACTCAACATCCTTGCTTAATGTGTAGGTTGTTAAAACCATTCAAAAAAAACAAGTGGCTATTAAAGGATAACCTAAATTAACCAATTCATGAGTAACTCCTCCTCATACCTCTAAATTTGTGTCTACTCCTATCGTCTAGTCATTGTGTTTACATTACCACAATATTTACATGAATTACAAATTCAAGGTTACAATTACAAGAAGGGTAGCCAAAAGGGCTATTATAGACCCCACCCACTTATAGGAACATCGTCTTCGGTGTTATATACCCAAACACAAAATTCTGCAGTGTTTTATTCTCAAACACAAAATTCAATAACACTCTATACTCAAGCGCAAAATTCAATAGTGCTCCATATCCGAGCATAAAATTCAACATTGCTCTATACTGGAGCACAAAATTCAATTGTGCTTTGTACCCAAGCACAAAATTCATAGTGTTCTATCCCCAAGTGCAAACATAAAAAATGAGATATATATATATATGATATATATAGTATATAGTATATATACAACTATTTTATATTCATTTATATAATGAATAGAAATGGGTAATATACCCTTATCTAATTAGTCATTTCATCCAGTGGTTTCACCTGGTTCACAATGCTTCCCCTCCACCTTGTCCTGCTCAATCACTTAATTTCGATGCACGATTTGCCTCCAATGTCGAGCCATGTCATCCACTTCACTCAATTCTCCTTTAGGGAACAAATTCATCTCATTACTTTCGAGGACACATCCATTGCATCTCTAATTCTAATTGGTATCCTCATGATTCATTAGAACTAATTTACTTTCCTAGTTCTAGCATCCCCTTCTCTACCTCCTCAGTCCATTGGGTGATCCATCCCTTGGCAAGGCTTCCTTGCACACGAAGAATCATCTTAGCCAAGACATATCCTTGCCTTGCTTGAATAACACATTGGAGATGTCACAACATACCTCATGGTGAATCAATGCATATCAAAGGGTTCCAGTGTCACCACAATGGCCTAGTTCTTGACGTCTTCAACTCCAATGTGTCGCTGCTGCACATGCTTATATTATTGAGTTGATGTTGTTTGCCTTGCAGTCAACATTGTGCATTTGTGTTTGACATTTAAATAGTTCATCTACATCACAAGCATATGAGTCTTATCATAAGAATTTTAAATCAATTCAAGCATACAATCATCAATATATTTATTTATAAAATTAACTATAAAAAATTAAATCAATTAAAGTCGCAAATTTAAGAGAGGGTTTTTTCAAGTGTAAATAATACTTATATTTGGTTACTCTTTGCTTCTTTGACTTTGCAAACAATGGGTGGCATGTACACCCCGTCGTTCCACGCAATTCTTTAGCTTCGTCTTCACTAAATGAGCTCCACTCAACCCACTGCCAAGAATTATGAGATTCCATAGCACATCTCCAACTATTAAGTACTTCATGAACCAAAGCATGCCTCCACCTGTTAAGCACTAGTAAGTCGAATTCTCCATGTAATTTCCATCAAAATTCATCTTTAAATCCAACGCATAGGAATCTAGATCATAGAGTCGTTGCATCCACTAAACCGGTGGGTATCAAGTGTACAATGTGTCTCAACCTTTTGGATATATTTCTCCATGCAGTGTTTTCACACAACTCCAAATGAGCATCCTCATGCCCACATCCCATTGATCATGGGCATATAATCTACCGTCAGGGTAGGTATCTATCAACATAATATAATCATACCTCCCAAGCCATATGAGCAGATGGCATCACACCTCCCCTGCCATCCCGAAATCTTCTTCCTGAGCTCCATGAGATATAATCAAAATTTTCAAACTAGAAATTTTAACTGCCGAAAATCCTTATTTCATCATCTAGGAGTCAATATTCATCTCATTGGAATCCCTTGCATGTATTATTGATATGTCATGGTGGCTTTGATATTGCAACCATTCCAACATTTGCCTGCAACTTGATCCTTCAATCAACCAACACTTGTCAGTGTTAATAGATAAATACATGCAATCTCCTTTTGCATAAATTCATAACATTCTAAAGTGATTTCTGAATTATTAGGCTCATAATAATTTTATCATTCCAACTAATTTCAAATACATTGAAATGACGTTATTATTGAGTTGTACATATGTATCATCTTTATTCCAAGCATTTCATAATGTAATTAATTATTCATTATGTTAGTGTCGGTATCTTCATCCCTCCATCAGTGATCAAATTCTCTTGTTGCATTGCATGTTAGGCGTCTCATCTGATCAACTGCATTCCATTAGGATCACAAATCATTTGACGGTAGTGGATTATTGTACATTTTCCCTCATGTCGTTTACTTGCTTGCCCATTTTCATTCATCTAGATCATCTGCAGTCAAATTTTGTCTTTAAATCTGCAAAAGTCATTTTTAGGGTTTTCGGTCTCATTAGGTCTAGGGTTTCATCAAAAAGGTCTTCAAAATGCTCAATAATGGTCAGTAGGCACATGAGGATGTCAAATAAAGTTCCAGTAACAATAAGTTCCATAATGACATGCTCAGAGACTGAATTTTCCTCAAAACTATGTTTTGAGGAAAAACATAGTTTTTTTTGTTTTTGTTTTTATGTATAAATTTGATTTAATTTTAGTTTTTCCATATGTAATAACTTCAGTGGCAACCCTGGTCACCTTGCCAAGCTTCAGTATCTCCATCACCTACAAGGCAAACAAAAAATCAAAGCATTCAATTCATCAAAGACAAAAATAAAGCAAACTACGCAAAAATTGAGTTTTAAAAGAAAAGTCAAAGGAAAACATTACAAAGTGGGTTTTTATGAGTGAAAAATTAAAATCTTTTGTATATAAACCATTTATTATGTTTAAATAGCTCATTTGCATCCAAAGGAGGAGTGAACAAGAGAACAGTTGTGTTGAAAACAAAGAGCAAAACTGCAGCAATTTGGGCAAGTTTCAAGGGCGTGGCACATTGGGTCGTGGGTGCAGTGCATAGGGCTGGTGCGGCTCATGGGGCCGCCCTCTGCAGTGTTAAACTTACACTAGCATGGCACATTGAAGTGGTGTGGTGCACTAGGTTTGTGGCGCGACTTACAGGGTTTCAAGCTGATTTCATCCAAAACCACTTCCCAAAATTGCAAAATTTGCTCAATCCTCATTGATTCAAGTAAGTTAACATTTCTCCATGGCCAGTGAATGAGTTTCTCTTGATGTTATGGTGATTTAATGATAAAAACTTGAAACCCTACCTCCTTGCAATTTTTTCCAAAAAATAGTTGCATAAGGTTTACAATTTGTGTTTTTGCTGCCAATTCCACTCCATCACTCCCTCACTCTTTGATTCCCTCATTCATTTTCCAGTTTCATCAACCCATTCCCTAATCCCATATCCCTAAATTTACTATCCCCATATCCCTAACTCCCACTATCCCAAACCCTAGTTAAAAATTCCCAAACCCTAATTACTGTCCCAAAGTCTAATTACTGTCCCTAAAACCCTTCTATTCCCCAAAATCCTGTCAACAACATTCCCAAAATCCCTCATATACATTCTCTCCACGGTCCTCATACATTTGGTAGCAAAACCTAAAGACGCCATAAATCTCTTCATACTCATCTAAGAAAACTCAAACATTGGCAAACATGGAGTCTGATCCTTGCTATGACTGAGATGAGGAGACACTTTGTGATTCTTCTAAAGAAGTGCATGCACCAAGGAGACCTCACAAGGGTGGTAAACATATAGGAGAGGAGCCTACTTCACTTGCCGAGCTGCAGGCCCGTCCTCTTGCTGTCACATGCTTTCAACACCAATCTTGCTATCAGTTCTGTGAGATGGTAGAGAGAGTCCAGTACCATCATGAGTTGGCCAGGTTGTTTGTGCTCCATATTCATAATAGCCAAGTCACTCTAGCAGGTGTGACATTCACCTTGACATTGAAGACTATTTCTCTAGCAACTGACATTCCGAATGTCGGTGAGCAGTGGAATAAAAGGCAGCAGACTGATAGAGAACATTATGAGCCTTACATCAAGGCTAGTTATCAGAGACATCTCAGCAGAGTTTTTCCCTTCCGGTATCCGAAAGACACATATGCTCCCTTGATGAAACTCATAATTAAATATTTTAGCTGTGAGGGCCGGTTTTCTCACCTGTATGCCTATCACATCAGATTGTTGATGCACTTTACTAGGGTGAAAATGATGAATTTCCCTTATTTTATTTGCCGGAATATTGAGAAGATGACCACCTTAGTGCATAGGAAGCCTCCTCAGCAGCAATATAACAACATATATCATTTTTCACTAATCAAAATTGTGGTCTGGCATCAGCTTGGTTTACAGAACATCTCATGGGAAGATTTCATTTCACATGAGGTCTTCACAGGTCCTCAAGTACCCCCAACAGTTTTTCATGAGATAGGAGGACCTTCACATCAGCAGGAGATTCACGAGACACAAACCACTAGCGTGCCAGTGTTTGTCACGTACCAAAAGGGCACTAGAAGGTTGTTTGCAGCAACAAAGCAAGTACTATCTCCACCTGGGGTGGAAGGGGTCTCGCTTCCTCCATAAGCAGAGCAGGTACAGGACAAGGGCAAGCGACCATTACGTGATGAGGGGCCTTCAGGTGGGCAGGAGACAAATTTTATTCTTATTCAGGATGATGACACCGATTTGGGCTCACAAAGCTCAAAACTTAAGGAGATCATTCAGGAGCAACAAGTGAACATTAATGATTTGTCCCTCAACTTGGAAAGAGCCAAGTGGATAATCAATATTTGGAGCAAAAAAACAAGCAGCTAGAGGATCAACAAACCATTATGGAGCTGCAAAACATACGAGAAAACTGGCATGCTGCCAAGAGGAGGAAAGTGAAGCTGACACCACTTGAACAAGAAATCAATGCTGATCGAGAATCTTGGCTTGAGAGGGCAAATATCCACTTGGATAAGTTGCTAGAGAATGCCAATAGAGAGAAAACTATGTTGAGGCACATGGCCTACCATTACTTGGCGAGAAACAAAAGTTGCAAGGCACGAATCAGGAACTTGAAGGCCAAGTTGAAGAAAGCGTCGAGGAAGCGAAAAGAGCAAGATAGACTTTAGATATTGGCTGAGGCTTCCTTGGCCCAACATAGCACTTAATGGAGGACACTCGGCCCAAATTTCAATAAATTTGGGACACTTTTTGCAATTTTGAAATTTTTGGTCCAAAAGACGGGTTTTTCTGCCTGAGCGCTCGCTTTTGATGGGGACCTCATTTTGAGGAAAACTCAGCATTTTTTGATTTTTGATGGAAAAATATGCATGCGCACAAATGGCCAAGAAATTTTGACAGGTTTTGAGCTTCCAAAAAGGTCAAAAACACCTAAAAAATGACCTTTCTGCCCCTTTTTGGACACACAGGAAGCAGTGTTGGGAGAACTCAGTTTTGGAGGGGCAAATGGAGGCTAAATTCAGAAATTCCACTTGTTCTAGAAAGTATATACGCAGAAATTTCCAAAAATTCCACTTGGAGCAAATTTGGACATCGGAAAGGCCTCCAAAAGCAGCTGGAAAAAGGCGCTATGCATAGGGAAATCAATGCGGCGCATTGGACGAATTTTGCTCATTTTAGCCAAAAAACTCTGTTTTTCGCCTAGTTTCTTGACAGTTTGACTTTTATCCTTCTAATTGTCAAAATCATAATGCAATTTAATGTGACTTGATGGATTTTGATGTAATTATGCTAAATTTTAACTCATAGAGGTAGATTCATCCATGAAAAGGTAGAGGCAAGCTGTTCCATTGCCTACTTTTTAGTTCTCAGTTTAGAATTTGTTGGAACAACTCCTAAACTCATGAGATCGACCCCTAGAGGCTAGGATGAGTTGTTGTTTGCCTATATCTTGTGATTTTTCAGTCATTAGCAAAGGTTGGACTTTTGGGAAAAGTTGGAGCTTCATTGTATACTCATTTCAGCAGTTTGGCTAACAAATAGACGAGGGTTTGTAACACTTTATGGATTCATGTCGCATCTTGCTTTGGTATTGTGTTTCTTTTTGTAATTTTAAGCTTACGTGTGTTTTATGTATGCCATCATCTCTCTTTTATTCATCTTAACTAAATCAAACAAGGATCAATGTAGAATCCATTGAAATTGCAGTGCTCTACCTAGGGTTTTGTTTAGTTATTTATGTTTTCAGCTGTTTGAAGAGGATCCCATAGAATTTGTTACGCTCTCCAACTCCTCAACTATCTAAAATATCTCCATTTCATTCAATTTGAAGTACCAAAACACTTGCCTACCTTTCCCCATAGAAATCTCTACAAAACCGATCCTCATTCCCTGGACCCAAATCTGCCTTTCACATTTGAGCTAACAAAACATCATCAATTTCAATCGAAATCTTCTGCACACTACCTAGCCTAAGATCAGTATTCACATCTGTCATCTCAAGCCTCATTGATCATATTTTTCTAAGACTGACAAGGAGAGAGCCCTCTCCCGACCTGGTAGGGCTAGCTACCAGGTTAAGCGTGGTTTGATGTTATCCTAGATCCTACCTTTCTCAGCCTGAGGTAGATTTAGGCACTAACACATTCCAACATACTACTAAGTCAAAACTGAGAAATGTGTATCCTTGAATTCATTAGTATTTTAATTCTCCATTTTCCTCAACAAACATTTCAAAAGTAATTGCAATATTTCACAACAAAGGATCACCACCTTCCTGATACCACTTCTTGATATCCATGTAAAGCAAGCATTAAACCAAAAAATTAGTTTCCAAATTCAACTGAAGGAGTTCTTATCAAATTCATTTCCTTTACCCTTTTACTTTGGCTCACAGTCTATACCAACACTTTCGGTTGAAACCTTTTGAAGGGTCTAACTAGCTGATAACATTCCTGTTGCTACAATACCCAACAATTCCTGAAATAATCTCAACCTCACAAATTAATCACATATTCATCGTCCTCCAATGAAAATTTCATATAGGAATTTTCCTTTGCATTTAGTACCGACATGTCCTCATCCATGCGAGGAATGCACTATCGGTTTTCCAACCTTTATCATTTTTCGTTCATTCTCACAACAAATATCAAGAGCATACACATAGCCTATTAATAATGATACTTATTATAACGGGTCATTCCTTCCCACTCACCCAATGGTGTTCCATGCAACATGGAATCCATTAAATAGCCTCACCGTGTTACTCAAAACATGGTAAGTACCATTTGATTTTCATACCATTCATGCAATTATCATATTTTCAAGGATTAATCACTTATCATACCACTGTGATGGTTCTCAACTGATGACCTTTGAGACCAATTAGTATCCTCATACATTTATTTCACCTTCCCATCTTTCTCACATTCATGAAAGATAGAATACACATATATGTATATCAACCATGCACAATTTTCCAGCTACGAGAAATCCATTTCTCATGTTATTTTGATAATTACCATGTCATTTTATATTTTATTCATGTGGACTCAACCTATCCACCTAGTTGTCTTGTCATCTTATTTTGCCTTCTATTTCCATTTAACTTATGTATAAGGCTTAATTAGGGCCTTACACTTATAGTATGCAATTATTCAACCCTTCCCCAAAGATCCTTTTCTTTCCTTCCCACCTAACAACCCACCAAGGCCAAATCACAAAAGGAAGGAAGAAAGAATAAATGAGAAATAATGAAAATACCACAACAACAATGCATAATAACAACACAAGGTAGCATGGACATGCTCAAAGTGAACAATCAAAACAACAAAGAAAATATGAAGTCAAGAATAGTAATAAAATAGTAAAACATTCCCATCATCATTAGCCTACAACAACTCAATCATTGAGTTTTGGTGTATCCTTCACCAATGCGCGCGCACACACACACACACAATATTAGACTGAGTCTTTTCCAAAGTTTATTGCAACCTTATAATTCCAACGTTCCTAAGGCTCACATGAGCTATTATTGCTCTTCTTTCATTGTCTATTAGGACAATTTCTTCTTTGGTGTTCCTGCCCACAATACCAACATGAAATTGGATTTCTTTTATTTTCAACCTCATAAGGTTTCTCCTTGAATTTCCTCTATGTCCTCAAAGGGTGATCTTTTGCAACAACTCTTACATTTATGGCAGGTGTTTTAGGAACATTTTATTCAACCTTGCCTTCTCTTTTTGCTTTCTAATGAGCCTTTTATTTTATGCCTTACAACTCTCCAGCTCAACTTTCAAACTCCTGAAGGTTTCCGCCCTATCAAGGGAACTTTCTTTCTTATTAATTATGGACTTGGTCCATGCTATGTTTAACCATACAATTATCCATGCTTTTGGTTCTTGTTGCAAATATATCTTCTTGCATTGCACACACACATAACTATTAGTTATATCAGTAAAAATAAATTGATTTGTTAGCTTACCCTGGAAACACAAAGCATGTTGATTTATTGTTGTTCACACATCTAGAATTCATGCTAGCCACATATTCTACAAATATAAGTGCATATTACTATGCTTGTATTCATATCATCACTAGGTTTGAAATCAACCTTTTGCCAAGAGTAGTACCCAAAACAACTACAAGATTAAAAGTCATTCAGAACTCAAACTAGCATATCAAAATTTGTCATTCTTATCATTTCAAAATTCTAATATCAACGTTGATATGCATATAACACACAGTTTGCAATCAACACATAATTATTAGTCATAGTGCTACAACTGGCAACCACTTTCACACAACAACAATCATCCTTTAAATAACGCATAGTGTGGTAGTCCACATTGTAACGAAGGACTTAAAATTATCCTCCTAGGCCCATTTTGTTCGAATGTTGAACCTAGGTGTTCTAATACTATGTATAAGAACTTCAAATCCTATATCAAAAGGTCTAATGTAGAACCTTCATTGTTATTTTCATCTGTCATAAGCCCATCCAATCCAAGTGTTGAATCTTGATGCTTTGATACCACTCTATAATGCTCCCTCCCACCCCCTTGGACTTCCTAAGCCTAGTGGGAGGTGTTATCTTCAATTAAACTAACCTCCATGGTCTCATCATGAAGATTAGGTTACAAAATACCTTCCCATCCAAAGTGTGCATAACTCACTTTGGATAACTCCATTGTATTCAACTCATACAGAGATTTCTAGAGATATAAACTTTTCCTTAATCTAACCTTTGGATTGAAAGTTATGCCAATTTGAATTTTAGGCCTCACAACCTTGCCATATCAGTAAGGATTCACCATGTGACACTCCTATTTCATGTGAAGTCCACCATGGTACCTGCCACATCATGATGCCTTAGCACCACTGTGCCTTGTGCCACTTCTCTAGAATAACACTTTATTCAAACCCCCATGGTGTGCCATACATTTTCATATCATTGGATAGGGACGATCATCACCTGCAGCTTCTGTCAATCCCTGCGATAGAAATGCACCACAACAACTCCACGATCACAATTGCTTTGAACATCATCCATCTAATGAAAATTATACAGACCATTGGATGCATCAAGTAACTCTTGCAGCTTAAACTTTGATTAAATTTGCACTTGATGTAATCTACAACTGCTGCTCCGTTAATTTAAAAGCATCCAATCATATCCGGTGATAGTTAGGGCATTAGCACATGCATAGGTTCAAACCCAACACACAAACACAACCATTGGGTCATCAAGAACTACATGATACCTTTGTGGTCCTAAGCTAAGTGGTGGCGTGGCTTTTGACGATGTGTGATACTTTGTCAACACCACGTAGCACCCCATAACAAAGGGTACCAAAAACCACTGCCATGTGTACTTTAATGGCACACCAACTAAATATCCACATCACCTTATTCTACAGTGTCATGTTGATGTCGTGCTAATGTCAAGGTGATGTCATCCCACCATGTGGCTTCCTCTAGTAGTGCCATGTGTCACAAAAAAACTGGCCACTTTCCCATCCAAAATGACCATAAATTCTTGTGACATGTCACGCTAAAAAGGTGCCACAATAGTAACCCATGCAACATCACATGTACACACCAACATGCCTCACATGGCATCCACCACTTCATCTTAAAATATGAGTCCCACCAGGTCCCAGACCTCCATGCAAAACAACATTTTCCCATTTAATGACGAAGAGGACATTTTTCCACCCTTTATTGACAACACCAATGCGCTTACAAGAGGTGTTGGCATTTTACCATCCCACATCCACTTCTTCCTGAATTTCTTTTACAACCTTGGCACGATGTGACATGAATATCCACAACAAATAAAGGGAACTTTTCTATTTCGCGATTTTGTCAATTCACAACTTTTATCAGTGACACCAATTTTTGTCTGGCGGAGGGACATCTATGTTACTTGGGACATATATGAATGCAATAATTGATGTCAACTTTCATCTTGTGGAGGTACACCTCCATTCCTCAGGACATAAAATATTTGGCAACAAACAAACATTCTTCAACCTCCATGGCTCTAACTCTTGCAAGTCTTAACAAAGTTTATCTACGTCGAGTGCAAGACTTTCGCTCAATAACAACCAAACTTAGATTCTTAAGGACCCCAATGACTTATGAAGCCCTTCTAGGTGACCAACAATGCTTTGCACCATTAATATAATCTGGATAAGTCCCTCATCCCCATGCGAACTCTCTAGATGCTAAACATAGCTATAGTAGGGAAATAAACTTTCAACATGTCTACAACAAGGGATTATCAGATTCTCTAATATAGAGGGCCACATACATATCAACCCCAGACTTTCACTAATCTATCTATACACACGCACATATACATTTATATAAGAAATATCCATATTATTCATGGAATAACCACAACATAAGTCACGCACAATGACAATCAACTGAAATCAATAAATAATTATACATACTATGTAAGTAACCATGCATTCAACTGTTTATTAGCAGTAACAACGGTCTTCAAGTCCCTTTCAGACCATGAGAGCAATCACAAGTGTCTCATCATAGGCAACCATGAATAACACCATTCCTCCTTAAGAAATACTGATAAATTCATTGGTATAACCAATAATAATATCATTCAACATTCATAAGAAAATAGAAATACAAGTAGACCCACTTATTTGTATAATTTAATGATTAACAACTATGGGAGGGACTTCCACGCTCCAGCCAACCATAGGCTAGCTACATTGCAATATTTCTTGCAACTAACCACCCTTGATCCGAATTCAAAGTCTTACGGGTAAGTGATTAAGGGAACTTTAGCCGATTCCAACCAAATTGATCTCATATAGGAATTATATCCCATAATTTCTCGACCTGTTCAACTAGGGATCCATATCAAACTAATTCTGCATTTGCTGATCAGGTAGATATATAAACCATGTAGATATTTCCCTCTGCTTAAAAAGATCCAGAGTACATTTTGTTCTACCTTCTCCACCTCACAAGATTGTAGAATGCACAACGTCTCCACTTGCTCATCTGCAGGTGTTTCGAACATACACGTATTTTCCCCTCTACCTATGAGGACTCCAAAGTACATTGTGTTCCACCTACTCTACCTTGTAGGAACCCATAATGCATAGTGTCTCCACCTACTTCTTCTCTGCACTCCAGGAATCCAAACTCATAGAGATACCAATATGCTATGTAGGAATCTATAGCACACAGTGGTTGCAACCCAAGAAACCAACACGTATCCAAGATATGCTATGTCTCGACCTACTTTTCTCTTTCCTTTGTGTCAAGCCACACAGCCCTACAAGCTTCAACTCATGCTCCTTGTCCTTCCTTCTGCTAGTTGACCTCAGAGATCCCATATGCCTACCCCGACATACTTAGGTGCGTGAACTCCTCTCTTTCTTGAATCTTCGTATGTGTTCGAATGATGAATCAATGAAGCTATTTTCCCATCGGATCCTCTTTTATTTAGTTGGCCCTGGTCTTGCCTCTTGCGTGTCGAACACCCAACATACCCCTCAAGGGAATAGGTGGTATGGGCTTGTCCTTCAATTAGGAAGCTCCTATCTTGCTAGGCAGTACATTAAACCCAATCAGAAAAAATGGTGGCCATTAAATGAATAGACTAAATTAACCAATTCCTAAGCAACTCCTCAAAACCTTTGAATTCATGTCCACTTCTCTCAACGAGTCATTGTGTTTACATTTTTACATATTTACATGAATTACAAATTCATAGTGATAATTACAAGAGGGGTAGCCAAAAGGGTTATTTCAACATAAGAATAATCCAAGTAAGGTGCTTAGAAGGCAATGGAGTGGATTCTAAGGTATTTGAGAGGTACTACTACTAAAAAATATGCTTTGGAGGTTTAAAGACTATTATACAGTGATATGTTGACTAAGATATTGCAGGTGATATAGATATTAGTAGGAGCACCAAAATGTATGTTTTTACTATAGGTGTTACACAGTAAGTTGTATTTTGAAATTGCAAAGCTTTGTTTCACTTTCAACAACAGAAACATAGTATGTCGTTGCTATAAAGACTAGTAAAGAGATGATTTAGTTATTAAGGTTCAAGGTGGAATTGCGAAATAATAAGGAGAATAACAGGTTTTATAGTGATAACAAGAGTGACATTCATCTTGTAAAGAACCCAACATTTCATTCCAAGACTAAGCATATAAAAGTTTGGTACCATTTCATACAATCAACTTTGGAAGAGGGACAATTGAAGCTAGAAAATATATGTGATAGCCAGAATCCTACAAACATGTTAACAAAGGTAGTAACTAGAGAGAATATAATATTTTGCTAGGTTTAATTGGTCTTCAAGCATGATGAAGAAGATGAGAAACTAGCACAGTCCAAAGTTGAAGCATAGTTCAACAGGTGCAGTAACAACAAAGTTGTTGTAATTGATCTCCAAGTGGGATATTATTGGTTGTGGACCCTGATTATATTCTTGAGTTCGAGGTCTTATTTTTAGTTGATTTTGGACCGTAGTTCTTGATGGGGGTTATAGGGGGCATATCCCCCTACTATTATTACGAGGGGGTCCATGGGGAGTGTTGACAACTCTTTGGAACTCTCCTAGTGGGGGTTTGGGGGCAACGACCCCAAAGATTTTTTTTTTTGTTGTTGGAAAAATTACCTTGTAAAATATTTTAATTTCATAGTCAATATGGACCATTCATCATTAATTAAAAAATTTAATGGTATACGTTTTGTTAGGGTTTATTTCCCTAGAAGGAAATCTTCTTTTTTATGAGCGAATTATATTGTAGTTGCATATAATTGAGATAACTTTGTAATTGAGAGAGAGGAGATTGAGGGAGAGAGAAGAAGAGGTTGCATTAGATGTGTTGGAGGTTTTAATCCCTTCATTTTGTTAGACATAATAAAAAAATGATTAGCTATTTCTCTATGGACATAACCTAAATCGAGTGAACCACGTATATTTATATCTGCTTTGTATTGTTTCATTCTATGTTTTTGTTTTGTTTTGTTTTTGTTTGTTTGTTTGTTTGTTTGTTTGTTTTGTTTGTTTGTTTGTTTGTTTGTTTGTTTGTTTTTTTTGTTTGTTTGTTTGTTTGTTTTTTTTGTTGTTTTTGTTTTGTTTTGTTTTTTGTTTTTTGTTTTGTTTTGTTTTTTGTTTTTTGTTTTTTGTTTTTGTTTTTGTTTTTGTTTTTTTGTTTTGTTTTGTTTTTGTTTTTGTTTTTTGTTTTTGTTTTGTTTTGTTTTGTTTTTGTTCTGTTTGTTTTTTTTGTTTTGTTTTGTTTTGTTTTGTTTGTTTGTTTGTTTTTTTTGTTTTTTTTTTCATGGAGGAAATTCGTAATTTTCATTAAATTCAGAAAATTACATGTTGTAGATGCTAAAAGCATATGCAGAAGTGTGGGAAAAGCCACTTACAAAACACTACTCCAAATGAAGTATTCCAGAAAATCCCTCAGACAGGGCAGCAAGCAAATGGGTATGTATACCCCAGCAAGTCTGCAGAAACAGTGCCCAAAAGAGACCTGTAGAGGATACCCACACCCATTACAAAAACCAACAAATAAAAACTCATGAGGAGGGAAAACGAGAACAGTAAGCTCTAGATCTGGCCACCCAGACAAGTAGGAGAGGCACAGAATGAGGAAGAGAACAGCCAGGGTAGCCACTCCTCCCCCGCCCCCGCAAACTCTCCTCTTGAATCGGATGAAACCATAGGTAGAAACAAAAATGCCCCATACTTCCTCAATAGCCCGCAAAAACCCCAGCAAACCCAGCCATGATGAAGCGACACGAAATAATGCAGAGACAGTCACCTCCACACCCTAGTTCTCTCAATGATCCAAATAACCGCAGTGGATAAGCCAGCGAGCGACCAAAAACAACAAAATTTGCCGCAACAAAGGAACCCATCCAGTCCCAACCAAAGCAGAGGTGAGTCTGGGGGCAGAGGTAGCTAGGGCAACCACCTTGCCCCCGCGCAATGAAAACCTAAAGACCAAAAGTTCCCCGCTCCCGCTCCGCAGCTTAGTTCAGAAACACCAAAGGCCTTCTCCTTGGCTTGTCTGCCAAAGCAGAACGACACATAAGGGATTCAAGCTGTAGACCTCTGAAATATACAAAACATGGACCCTCTTCTCAGCCTCTCGACTCTATATTCATTGCAAGTCATCTTGGTACTCTTCCTTTGTTCTCAGAGTCGAAGATGAGTGGTCCTCCAACCCGGGTTCTCAGAGTCAAAGACGAGAAAAAGGATTATAGTGCTGCACTTTGGTGAGTGATTCTTTATTTGCGTGTCGCGAGGGTTCGGATCTGCGATAATGGGGGAAGCAGGGGCCGAAGATGCAGCTCCGCCTTAGGCTGTGCTGGAATGCCTCAAAGATTTCGGCCAACCACCCAAAAACCTATTCGAAGGACCAACCAGTTCCTAAGATCGACCGTAAGAGGAGCCTCCACAAGTCTTCTGTTCTATCAATGATAGTCAAGATGCTATTCTACAACTTGGTATTTTTAGTCGTTTCATGCTATGTTTTATTTCCACATTCATTTTGATTTTATTACTCTATGATTTTATTCTCAATTATTGGCAAGTTATCTCCCTTGATCCCTTGTTTAGTCTTTTGATGGTTTCACAAGCTAGGAGGAATTTTTGTTTGGAAAAAAGGGTTGGTTGTCTCTCCTCTTTATCCTAGGTTAAGTCAATGGGAAGTGTTGTCACTCTTTCTAAGTTTAATTCATACACCTATACATTCAAGTCATTTACTATGGTTAGATGCTCACAATCCCTAGCCCCCTACCCACCCCATATTATTCTTTTGAAAATTTTGGGAAAATGTCTTGGTGATGTCATCATCATATGCTCATTGTATAGAAAATACTCAAGCAAGTTAAAATTTTGAAATACTCATACAATTTCAAGATTTATATACAACCTAGAACTGTTAGTGGGTTCCCTCTTATTATATCTTGCCCCAATTACTTTTTATAATGAAAATTTTTACCACATACAAGTTGCAAAAATGCTTTTCTTACATGAAATTATCCTATAACTTTTCCTACCTTCGACTCTTTATCCTCTAGTTTAATGCCGAAGATTTCCTCTTCCTTTATACCTTTTCTTTATTCACCATGGCTATCTTATTATATTAGTGGCTAATCCTTAGCCAACAAATATGGAAAACCTTTTGGACTTTAAAAAAGAGTGAATGAGAAAGCAACCATAGGTTCCAATCTCTTTTTTCTCGAAGAACATGTTTAATGGAGGCAATTGTGAAAGTCAAACCCTTTATGGGAAGATACGATTTAGCTTCCTCTACAGTAGGACTTCACATCAAGGCTCTAAAACTTCATGAATGAGTTGATTAAACTATGGGTTATGGAATTTGGGGTATCAATCTGGATGGATAACTCCAAACTTGGATGCCATTTTATTAATTTGAAACCTTATTTAATAGAATGAGGTGACTCTTGGTTTCATCTTCCAAGAAGTCGTCGATCTTTCATATTCTCCTATTTCTCTTAATATTTACAATTTATTTACAAGGACAAATATCTAGAAGGATTATGTTTCCAACAATACTTCCTTAAGTTAAAGGGGTTGTTTGTGAGCCCAAGCAACATTCTAAACTTTTCTTTTATTAGTAGTTTAGTGAATGTGTTTGTAATTTGGTCACTTGTGGAACAATGTATCAAGTAAATAAACTTGGAATCTACATGATATTGAATCAAATGATACTTTGTGTTATTATTTTAGTTTTATAATGGAATATTGGATTCTTGGTCAATTTGATTGTAGAAGTATTCTCAACTAGAAGATGAGTAGAATTCACTTTTTTCTCGTGCAAATCTTAAAGAGTTTTCTTAAGCCACACAATCTCTTTTGTTGTTTCAACAACCGCCATGTATTTTGCCTTAGTTATGGATTTTTTTGAATTGACAGTTTGTGTGACCTCCAAGAGATAGATACTAATCCAAGACTCATCAGATAGCCTAAAGTTCACACTCCATTTCCTTTGTCCCCTTCAAAGTCTAAATCAAAATATCCAATCAAAATAAATTCATCCACCTTAGAATACTAAAGAATAAAATCTTGAGTTCCCTTCAAGTATCTTATATTTCCTTTTGTAATAGACTAATGTCCTTCACAAGGCTTTGGCATTAGCCTTGAAAGAATCCCAACAACAAATGAAATATTTGGTCTAGTAGTGGCGAGGTAGATAAGATTTCCCAAAATATCCAATGCACTTCTTTTGGGAGATGAATATGTATTTTGGATGTTGAGTCACTTAGGTCAAAGCAGTAGTTAAGATGTCCCAAACCCCTCTTAAACTCTTTATTTATGGATGAAAGATAGTTTTCGTTGCTCCTTTTCATCAATAAATAATCCACATATGCTAAAACAAATACAACATTTTTTGCCAATTTTATTGAAAAACAAAGTTGCACTACTAAGATTAAAGTGTTTGAAGTTCAATTTCAAAAGATTCTCAATCATCTTTTAGTACCAGGCTTACATTGCTTGCTTTAGGCTAGATAAGGAATTGGTGAGTTTATATACTTTCAATTCTTGTCCGTTCACAAAAAAACCTTATGGTTGAGACATGAAGACATTCTCTTTTAGGTCTCCATTCAAGAAATAAATGTTCACATCCATTTGATGTATTTTTCCATCCATTCCGTGTTTCCAAGGAAAAGAGAGTTTATATGGTGGCCAATTTTTCCATGGGGGAGAAAGTTTCCTCATAATCAAAACTTTTTTCCTATGTAAATCCTTTTACCACAAGCCTAGATTTATTCTTGTGTAGTGAGCCATCTAATTTGTAATTGTTGTTGTAGAACCACTTGTAGCCCCATGAATTCAAAGCCCTAGCTTGAGAGTGACTTTCTACTGAAAGAACTAAGAATATGGTTTATGGCTGGGTGGATCATCGAAGACATGCATCTAGTTGGGCACAATTAAAACATAAGTATTATAACTTTTGTGTGTGTGTGTTTTCACTATAAATAATTCATATATTGTTATGAGATGCATATGAACCTTAATTTAAATACATTTGCATACACACACATTGCATATTAGCATGCATTTAGTTATTCATGACAACTTGACATAATTCACTAAATAAGGGGAAATTTTTCAAACACATGTTACCAGGGGTAACTCGCACAAAATGGAGCCTCAACTAGAAGCTAGAGTAAGCTGACACAGTGGGCCAGGGATACATTACATATCCTCTATAAGAATCATGTGACTAATTGTCACCTTTCTAATCATGGAATATGGTCTCTTCACGCAAATCAACAACTATGTTCCTACTCTCAAAGGCCTTGTCATTTTCCACAACCTTCTCCACCAAAGAGTCAAACGTAATAGACTTCAATTGTCCACTAGCTTGTGGGGATTCGAGATAGTGAGAGTATGTAGGATATATGGCTTTGATGAAGGCTATGAAAGGAAGGTATATCTTTCCTGCAATGGCATCTATGTCATGCACGATGGCGTTGATCTCGTAAGCCAGGGGCATGGGGTTATCATCCTTCAACTCTATATTGAAGAGTTTTATTAGAAATTGCACAAGCTCCAATTCTGAATGTGTGTGATACACACATTTTGATGTCTTTATAGCACCATAAGAACCTATAATAGAGATAATATGATGGTTCACATGATCTCTTACTGATGTGATGATAAGATCATATGATTTATTGTCTTTATTTTTCCATATGGTTAACTCCTTGTTTGATATAGGCTTCTTAGGTCCATTTTCCTCCTATCCTTCACAAATTCCATCCCACATATCATTGAAAAAGAGTGTGTGTTTGATATTTTTGGACCGTTCATTATATTCTTATTTTCCTTCAACTTTACACCTACAATGGCGATGAGAGAATACATGTTCAATAGAATGAAATATTTGCAACAATAATCTTTGGTGAAAAAATCTAATATATATCTATAAATAACAAGTATCCATCCTACAACTTCGTTTAAGTTGCACCCATTACAAGGCTTAACAAAAGCCTTTAGTGAAAATTTTGAAAAATAACTTATTAGGTGAGTATCTCTTAGAAAAATTCCAACAACAATTTTGTCTTGAGATAAGAGAGGAATTTCCGAAAAGGCCAAATGAATTGAGGGTTGAAAAAATAATTGATCGATAGGAATAAAGATTCTTTTGATAAAAAAATCAATTATTTCTCTCTTCCTTTTTATTTTTGTAGGGATTCTTCTCTTCTTCTTTCATTGGTAATAACATCTCACATGTGATGCAACAATAAAAAAGGTTTTGACACTAGGATTCTTTATCCATGATTGAATATAGAATCAACAGTTCTCTTGTGGCTCGATCCCACTTGAGAATACGCCAATCGAAGCACAAGTTTCCTTCATATAAAATGGTATTCCATGATCCAATTTTGAGTACCCGAAAGCTTAAGACACTGATGATTCCCTTAAGGGATTTGTTTGCAACTGCCCATGCCCACTACTATTGAAAAAATGGGGTTTGACTATTTCACACACTTTGAATCATTGACAAGATGAGGTTAAATTCTTCTTCCTCAAAGGAATTTAGTTTGAAATTATGTGTTATTGGTGAATGGAAGCCACATGCTCACGCAAGACATACCATCCTCAAGCTAGAATAAAATTCATAAGGTGCCCTAGCTAGAATTGTAATTCAGAGCTCTTCGAGAAGGATAGAAATTATTTGCAGACTAGATGGGTATGATGAATGAGTGAATCAAGTCACTATAGATGTGAATGAACTTCAAAAACATGAATTCAATGGTTGTGCCAAAGGGGTAAGAGAGAGTTGAGTTGACCAAACATTGAGCAAGGTCATGTAAGGAAAGATATTGGAAGAATGAGCATTAAGTAGAGGGTACGACTATAGAAATGGTAGGGTAATTCCAAGATTGAACAAAAGAAATTGAAAATTGATACAAATAATAGATAAGGTGTATAATTATTTGTTTCTAGAGAATGACAAAAATTAAATCTAATAAAGGACCATTTTACACATCAAAATCGTGGAGTTATTGGAACAACTCTTATACCACTATCAGGATGGATGGATAACTGCAAATTTAGGTGACATTATATTAATGTGAAACCACATTTAATACAATGAGGTGACTCTTGGTTTCATCTTTGATAGGTTTATTATTCTTTTATATTCTAATATTTCTCCTAATATTTACAATCTATTTACAATTTATTTACAAAAAACAAAAATCTTGAAGGATTATGTGTTGAATAGGGGGAAACTTGTATAAATTCAAATTTTGGTTGATATAAAGGCATATAGTGGCGATATAGATCGAATATTTATGTTATTTTTCATCTATCTTGATGCTTTCAAAGTGGAAAGATTAGAGGAATGAACTCACATGACCATTTTTACCAATGGGACCCAATTTGACGAATTGGGGTTTAAAACCTTCCGAAGGCAATTTGAAACATTTAATGAAGTTCTTGGGGTCCAAAAATTTTCACTTATGCAACACCCCCTATCACTATTCTACAGATGAGTACCTTTCTAATGATGCAAGAATCACATCAGTCAAAGTTTGGACACATAAGTTATGATTCTTAGAAGTTGACCTATTGTGATTGACCACCATAATTTGAGAGGATGCCACATCAATCTCCATTACTCACGGAAAATGGGATATCCACATGGGAACTACAAAGAAGACTTAGTAAGGGTTGATTATAATTCATATTGAAGGTTGAATGGATCAAATTTAACCCCTGGTTGATTATTAGGCTACATAATAATTGTTGAAAAATGCAGCAAGGAATTCTCAATTTGATTTTGCCTTGATTAAACTGAGAAAAGTCGAATTTCAACTTGGATGTAATTAACTAAGGTGACATGTCTCTTGTCACTCAATTATCTCAGTAAATTCTAGTTGGAGGAGACAAATTTCAATTAAGCATGTTTGATTGCTAATTTTTAGCAATCGAGGTCAGTTATCTCAGGTATTTTTAGTTAAACTAGTTCCAACTTTCAAAAGAAATAGTGGTAGGTCAGTTAAGCAGTGGTACTTCAGTCAAGCTCAGTGATCATCCAATTACTTGATCAATCAACCCAAAATAGCTAGTGCATGTAGAGAATTTGAGTTCCCGAGGCTTGGTGGAGATTCCAAGGCAATGTAACATTAGTTGTAGACTAGTATTGAGTGTAAAAGTGTTGCATGCATTTAGATGATCAACCAAAAGAATTTCACAATATATTTTGGAGAAATTCATAAATAATAGGGGCCTGATTTCTCAAGGAACAACGCAAGGAAATAGGAGCTCAAGCAGAGGCAAAAATCGACTAAGTCTAGATAAGGGCCTTTTAGTGAGTAAAGAGATAGGTTATGCACTTGCAGGTTGTGCTCAGTTGAGAAAAGCAATTGTAATACATATCTATTCATCAAATTAATGCAAGAAGGCATTGAGATTTTTAGTAGTTTGCTTTCCTTGAGAAAATACTTGTTGCATGTGTGTTATTTCTTATTGCATGTCAGAAATTTTTGTTATAGACTGAGAATTAGTTTTTGCAGAGTAGTAGAGTAGGTTTTTGTCTTGTGATTTTGATTAAAATTTCACAAGCACCTACAAATATACATCATAATTTCTACATGGTATTAGAGTAGGATTCACATTAGAGCAAGAATTCGAAGTTGTTTCTCAGGTGTAAAAACCCCATGTTAAAAAGCCATTTAATAAATTTAATAAAGGTAAAATAAGACCAAGGTCATGGGACACTTATTCCAAACTGAATGTTGGGAAAAAAATCTTAGTGGGTGTTCATTTTGTTTATTATGGTTAAGGAAATTGGGAAAGGCAACAACAAAAGGCTTTGAAAAGGGAAAGTGGCATTAATTGGCATGTTATTTATGAAAAAAATGGAAATTAGGAGAAAAGGAAGGTGAAAGGTCACAGGTTGCATGTGAGGAGGAAAATGAAGGAAAAATAATGGAAATTGAAGAAAATAGAGGCATCATTAAGAAAAAGGCTTATGAGGATCAATTCACAACTTTTTGTCAGTTCAGTGTTGAATCTTTCTCTATTCTATGTATTGTCTCATACTCTCATACACTCAGAGTATTATTGGAGCACTCTAGCATTGAAGGAAAGGAAGCAAAGGAAGGACAAGAAAGCAAAGGGTAGCAAAGATCAAGCAAGGAAGAGTGAGATCAAGTGGCTATAGTGGGATTACTTGTAGATATAAAGTTGCATGTATGATTTCCTTGCTATTTTTGGCATGCATGGTACATGAATGTGTGTATTTGGTTCTCTTGCTGTTAGTGGCATGAGTTTTTCCAGGTGTGACAATGGTTTTCAGCGTTTCCTTGCCATTTTCGGATAGCCATGGTGTGATGGGGCTTATTTTACTTGGTTGAGATGGATTTCCGAATGGTTTTGAAACTTAGTGGGGTGGTCTTAGGAAAAATCACGAGGCCTAGAAATCCCTTCACCAATAATGGCGGGGTACACAGTAAATCTTGGTTATGAATATCCTTGTTAGTCCTAGGAATCCATTTACTGATAATGACAGGATACACAATAAATCCTAGAGGTGAGTACCTAGAGGGTGGAGACAAATAAATTCCCCACAGTTTAGGTGGAGAGATCCAAAGGCATCCATGCTTGTTAGGGCCTAGTGATCCCTTGACCGATATATGGAGAGATTACGGTAAAGCTTGTAGTGCATGTTTATTGTTTGGGTTTGGGAATCCCTTAGCAATATACACAGTAAATCCTGAGGAAGTATTGATTGGTTTTGTTGTGAGTCCCACATTCATGCTTGGAATATGGCACATGGGTGATTGGTTGTAATAAATATTTGGTTCAATTGAATCTATGGTCAGGTGGTACGTGGAAATCCTTAGATAGGTTTTTCATATTTTAATAAGAGCTCTTTCCCTCTTGTGTACTGTGTGTAAATGTGTTTGTTATTATGTGGTTATAATAATTGTTCTATCATTATTATTATGATGGTTATAAACATGGTTTATGACAAACTTTGTTTATGGATATTGTTAGTCCTTACAATCTCCTAAGCTGAAAAGGAAATCGAGAAGGGTAACCTCCAACCACTTCAGCTCAGTAGCTAGCTCTACTGAGCATGAGAGGGATTTCTATAAGTCTCTTATCAGTGATATGACTTTAAAGCAAATTCGTTTTAGGCTAGATATATGTATTTGTTTGTTTGTGAAAATTTGGGTTTTAGGGTTTGCCGAACTTAGGGTTTGAAGCCACAAATAGGTCTAGGCTGTAAGAGTGCAGGAGAAAATATGAGAAGGAGCTAGATATCAGAAGCCATGGTGTATTTATGATATTGTCAATGTAGTATAGAATAGAAAGTGTAGAAGAAACTAATGAGCATAAGTAAACATGATTTCATTAGCTTAGGAAGACATAAACATAACTATGAAAACTAGATAACAGAGCTTAAGAAACAAGAATTCTACATATTTCACTGAAAGGAATCCATAGAAAGAAGAGATATCATGTAGATAAATATGTGTAAACCATTAGAAAACAAATAGAATGAAGAAAAATAACCATGAACTCACTGGGCTAGAGTTCCTTGAAAATAGCTACAACATGTCTCTGTATTAGCTGAAAAGATGATTACATGAAAGCTTCCTTCACAAAGTTCAACCCTCTTCTCCTCAAGAGAAATCATACATATAGACTCTCCTAGCCCACTTTCCCACCTCCAGGAGTCGAATTCCTTGGTGGAGGAACTGACTCCAAGATTCTCTCAACCAACATGTGAGAGTGAGAAGGTGAAACTCAAACACTTCACAAAGAGTTTGTTTAGGAGTTTGATTCCTTTATGAGGCCCAATAAACATAAAAAACAACCTATGATGTACATTTATTCATGCCTACATCACCTAGCCTCGAAACTAGTGCCATTACATAGAAAATCTCGACTTTGACTGAGTCAAACTAGAAACTAGAAATTTTACACAGTGAAATTTACAAATTAAAACACAGAAAAGTGCAGAAGTGCAACACTAACTTTGGGCTGATTTTGAGGTGCCTTCCAAGGGTAAAAACACAAAAATGAGATAATGGTCAACTGTCCCTTCAAGTATAGTTTCCAGAATAGTTTGAATTTCTGAATTGGGACCATGGGAAGGCCTTCGAAAATCCATTCTCCCAAGGTCACTCCAGGAGCGCAGCGCTTGTCAAAAAAGGGTCTAGAATGCTAGTTTTTTGCATTTTTTCTCCAAAACTAAGCCACCTTTGCAAAATATGAGAAAAGAGGATGGCAAGAGATTTCAAAAAATACAAGCCATTTGCCATTTGGAGGTCTGAGGAAAAAATGCAACGCCTTTGGCAGGGTCAAAATTTTGGGTTTTTCTGCAAAAATATGGATTTTTGGAAAACTGAGAGAGGTTTTTGTAGATAAGGATGTTTTGAATACAAAAATCTTTAGGTTTCTTAAAATTAATTTTCATTTGTCCGGAATCTGTGCTAAAAAATCCTGACTAAAATAGGAATTAACTTGATTTTTGTTTTTTTACAAAGGTCTCCGAGAAAGTTTCATATATCCCAATATATGATACCTGTGTAAAAAAGGAAGGATTTTTCTTTTCCTTGGTATATTATTTACAAAAATATCTTCCATTTTTGTCAATTTCATCTCCATTTGGTCGGAAACACATTGAAGAAAAACCGTCCCTGTGTGCCGCAAATGACCTCTTGATGAGTTTGTGAGGCACTGATCTCTTTGATGTTAGATGACTCAACTCTTCAGAAATGTCCTCCATTATTGTACTTCTTCTTGTTAGTGTGTGTGGCCTCTGCTTCCAAGCTGAAACCCTAGCTCACTAAGAGGAAGAATTAGGGTTTAGTTTTAGGAAAACAAGGGATTTGAGACGGTGTGTAGATGGAGGGGAATGAAGGGGTTAAGGGATTTCTAAATTCTTGGGAAAATTTTGGGTGGTAGGGATATATGTTAGGGACTGTAAGGAGGTGGAATTTATTGAAATAGTGATGGAAAGGTGTGAAAAAGTCCAAGATACAGTCCTAACCTAGAAATTTGCAAAAACGCAACATTAAGCCAGGGTTTGGGGAAAATGAGGGGAAATGAAGGGAATGGGTATGGGAAATGGTTGGGAGGGGTATATAAGGTATTTTTTGGGGTTATGGAACATTAGAACTAGGATTTTTCTCACCGCAATGAAGCAAAAGCATTTGGATACCAAAAGCACAATGAAACCCTAGGAGAGGGATTTTCACTGAGTTCTTCAAAATGAAGGATGCATAAGAGATGCCAGTTGTTTATTTACTTGCCAAGGAGATGCTTAAACTTGTGAATGATGAAATGAAACCATTTTGATGCTTTGGATGGTCCTTTGTAGCTTGAAAACTGATTTTTTCTTTGGTAGTGGCATGACATCATATGTCCCTTTGAGAAATGATGAGACGAGGTAGTGAACTGCAACATTGTCTTATTTGAAATAAAACATTACCTTTACCTTTATTTTGCTTTCCCTAAGTTGCTAACTCCCTTTACCAACTGAATCACATGATGGACGTGTTTTTTGTTTCGAAATATGGTATCATTATGACACATGGAGTGAAACCTTAGACCATGACCTAAAATGAGGAATTTAACCATTTCATGACCCAAGACACTTAAATGAAGATATGATACCTTGAAGAAGACAATGACCATGATGAGTGATGAAGACCATGAGTAAGTGAAGGGAGTAGCAGTGACCTAGATACAACAACCAGTGACAAAATTTTTCTTTGAAGACTCACTGAAATGACAAAAAATTGACCTGACACCCTAACAACACCTTGTAAGAGCATATTTGATCACTGGTGACAAATATCATCATGTTTTGATTTGTAAATGAACTGTTACTGAATGTATGACCTAATAGATGATAATTAAACTATTGTGAGCGGGCATCAAACATTCTTGACAATTCTCAGATAAGTATGAAGTCCCTATGCTCAAATGTGTTTGTATGACCTGTAGATTTCATGTTCATTATGTGTTTTGCGGAATGTTTGTCATGGCTAAGCCTTGTCAGGTCAGGTCCTTGTTCAAGTTTTGCATTAGAGGCCTTGTCATTTGTTATTTATCTTTTTTGGAAGTTTCATGAAGTTTTGAGCAGAGGCCCAAGTCCTGGCCCTGAAAATGTGGCTCAGAATCCAAGGTTGTCGGCACAGAACTACCTGAAAAAGGTTACAGTCACATGGGGGCTTGTCATGGGTACAAATGGGGGCCTATCTAAGTCACAAAGCAGGTTAACTTAGGGGTTTAACACCTAGAGTGGTTGGTTAGCCCTTAGCGGTCCTGTAGCTTCTGAGGAAAGTCAGTTTGGTTTTGATTCATCGATTCCACTTCCTTAACTATACTTGGGGAGTTGAATAATATCATAGTAACTCTTTGTCACATGTTTACCCCAGTGGACCGATTAGTTTGGGTAAATGTGGGAGGAGGTTGTTACAAAGTGGTATCAAATCATGGTTCAACCCTTGGATTGGATGGGCGGAATGTGTTTGTCATGCATACATGCCTGTTGCATATGTGTTCTTTAAGCTTGTGGTCTACGTTCTTGTTATCCATGCATGGTGGTGGTCATTGTTGCAGTTGTGTCAGCATGAGGAAGATGATGGTGATGGTTGTTGGATGTGTTCGTCATGAGTGCATGATTATTATGCATTTGTTATGCAGGTCAATGTGTATATTTCATTGTGCATGCATTATCATGGTTATGGTTTATTCATGCATGGTAATTGGATAATGGTTGAAATGATGTTTATATACTACTATAATTATGTTATACATGTATGTGCTAATTTGGTTGATCTTGCACACGATATATCCTCCCCTAAGGTATATTGAGGTATGTTGGTTATGTTTATATTTTGGTTTTGCTAACATGGTATACTTGCAGGAAGAAGATCAAATATGACTAGCAAGATGGTAGACTACAGTTCCCAAGATTCTTTCTATAGATTTGATGAGCACATGTTGATATGTACTCTCTTGAGATAGCAAAGACTTTGAGAAGTTTGAAGGTAGAAATAATAAGTTGCAAGGCATACAATGACTGGATCATTCAGGCACAGGAGAAACAAGCAAATGTAATGCAGTTATCCTTCAGAGTTTGTTAGATTTGTAAAGACAGGTATTGTTTAGGATCAGTCATGGACAAGAGGACATGTTGAATGGGGAATATGGTAACATGTCTTATGGTGACCACAAGTGAGATAGAGATGACACAATCAGGGATGGCAGGTTCTTGGACACACTGGATATAAGCGTGATGGACATAAATTCTATTCTAGTTCTAGTTTTGACATGCATCATGGTCATCATCGTTATCATCCATACAGGAGGAGCGATAAGGGCTATTTTCCAGATGAGTTCAAGAAATACAAGCCACCTACCTTTGATGGAGATTTGAATAAACCAGAAGATGCAAAGGTATGGTTTCTTGGCATGAAGAAGTTCTTTGAGATGCGTGATTACACAGAGAATATGAAGTCTAAAATAGCTATCTTTAGCCTCAAAGGGAAAGAAAACATCTGGTGGGAATGTGTGAAGCGAGTTAGAGACATTAGGAAAAAAGAGTTGAGTTGGCATGAATTTAAGAGACTTTTTAGGAAGAAATATTTGTCACAGAGGTACTATGATAGCAAGGCCAAGGAATTCTATGAGCTAAAGATGGGATCGATGATGGTTGAGGAGTATACAACTAAGTTCCTAGAATTGTTAATGTATGTACCTTATCTTAATGACAGGAAAGCCAAAGTTAAGAGATTTGTCAGTGGATTACAATTATCATTTAAATATCAGATCGAGTATGATAAGCCTATGTCACTTGAAGAAGTCATTGGGAAGTTGAAGCACTATCGTGAGCAATCAAAGCGTAAGATAGAGTCTCAACAAGGTTGGAAAAAGAAAGAAAATGATCAAAGGTAAATGACATCCAAAAAGGACAAGACACCAAGATGCATGTGAAAAAGATAATGTTGTTCCTTACAAGAAGTTTAATGTAGTTGGACGGGGACATGAGTCACAACCTGGAGGGAAGCAGAATATAGG
This sequence comes from Pinus taeda, assembly GCA_000404065.3. Lineage (NCBI taxonomy): Eukaryota > Viridiplantae > Streptophyta > Pinopsida > Pinales > Pinaceae > Pinus > Pinus taeda. Next base: position 35,380 of record APFE031496646.1, read on the forward strand.
TGATGGTATGAGATAGTTGCAATGTTGGATACGTGGCAAGGAGCATATCAAGAGAGATTATTTGCAATATCAGGGTGGTAGGCCTCATATTTACACTACACAGGAAGCATAGAAAGTTGGGGATGTTGGGCAAAGAATTCCTTAGATCTATGCAACATTAGATAACAGGAAGGTGGATCACCAGACATCTATTATCAAGATGGACGGTAAGCTTTGTGATCAAGTTGTTTCTATTTTTATTTTTATTTTTCCCTTGGAAAAAATCATAATTTTATTCATAATGACAAAATTACATTTTGTAGATGCTAAAACCCATATGCATATGGTTTGTACCTGTTTTCACAAGATGCAAGACAGACAAAAAGTAAAAAAATAAAAATAAAAAATTGACTACTGTTCTTTTCTCCCTTTCTTTTTTTCCACCTTACGCCAACCTCTAGAGTTGCGAGTGGCCGTTACAATGGAAAGCTGATTTTCAATGAGAGTGTCTTTGTCAAAATCAGATCCTTCTAATCCATGAGTTCACTTGATGCTCATTATTTCCATTGCTGTTAGTTGAGATGTTTTGTGCTATGTTTGGTTGCTAGGGTCTTCCTCCTCCTTTAGTGTGTTTTTTTGATCTTTTTGATCCTCTGTTTCTGCTTTGTATGCTGTTGTTTATGCTTTTTCTACTTCTTCCTCCAAGGGGGTTGTACATTGCCATCCTTTTGGTTGTTTCTGTTGCTTCTTGTTCCATTTGGGAGTTTGTTTTGCTTAGGACATGCACTTTGGAGGTGTCCAATTTGTAGATATCCACGACATCAGAAAGCTGTGTTTTCGTAATCTAGTGGTTGTGTCCACTGTGTATTATTGAAATTCTAGTTTATGCTTTCTGGTAGTCCCTCATTAAGGTCTACCTCAACACATATCCTGGAAAATGTTAGTATCCCCCTTGAGATTCTACCCTCATTAGTCTTTAGGAAGTTTCTCGATACATTCCCTATGGCGATTAATACATTGTGATGCCAGAAATGTAACGGGAGGTTGTGCAACCTGACCCACACTGGCATCTTTGATATTGCCATTGTGTTGGCGTCGAATTCTGGGAACCAATGGGTCATAAATAGTCTTGCATTGCCCCAAAACCATGGCCTCTTGTTGAAGATATATTCTCTTTCTTGTTCTGTTCTGAATCTGACTATAAAAAAACCTTTGGGGCATAAGTATATCTCATAGTATGGAGACGAGGCCTCATAAATCCATTGGTGCAAAACATTAGATTTTGGCCAAAACCCATTGGATCTGCATATGACTGATTTGGAATAGAGATCTGTGTACAAGTCTTTTTCCTTAGGCATAGAGATGGTGAGTGTAGGTTCTCAGATTTTTGTTCTACAATGTAGGGTCCTAGAAGCTCAAATGATGTTAAGGTTTTGTCTTGCAATTTTCCCTTGCCTTTCACTGATTCCTTGAAGGATCCTATGCTTTTTGAGCTGGTTCCGGCACTTCCACCCCTCAGACATAGGTTTATTATTATAGTTGAGCCTGTGATAATGCCATAATCCTGGAGTGTAAGATTGTCCTGTAAACTATGGCCTGAGTAGATCAGATGCCAGTATGCTAGTATACCTAATTGGTTATGGATTTTTTTTTTTTATAGATCCTGTATCTTCCTCCCTTCCCATATCCTCTAGAAAAAAGTCTTGCCTTCCAGTGTTTTAATGAAAATTGGTATCAAATCCTCCTCATCTGGGTGTGTGTCTGCCTGCAGTGTTGCTGAATCTGTTACCCATGTGCCTGGATTTGTCATATCTAAGCGTCTCGTTCCTTCCGCGCAAAGATTCATCTTGATCTAGCCTGCAAGACCATCGTCGATCTGCTTTCCTAATAGGCCTTTTTGGTGTTTTAGTTTCATTTTTCTTAGTTCTGGGGCATATTCCGGTATTTCTCTGTTGATATGCCGATCCAAATCTGCAAGGTCCAATAAAACCTGTGGCGAGGTTGTTTGTATTTCATCTGGTAGGGTTAGAAAATGTATTAGGGATTTCCAAGCTCCTGTCAGCGTTGCCGATGTTTTACCCTTCTCTGCGATTTGGGACTATGATTCGGAGTAGAACGATGTTGTGGTGTGTATCGACCTTTAGATCTGGTCGTGGTGTGCGCCGCTCGGTCTTCTGTGTTAGCCTCATGCTACAACAGGTTACTCATATTTCATGATTGACATTTTTACACGCCAAATATGTCATACTTTGCATGCTGCAATGCTCCATATTTGCTCACATACACCAAAGAAAGAGGCCATGAAAGAATGCTTTTTAGAGTGCAACTTCTGCATTCTAATTTTGAAGAATTATTCCATTTTTGTAGACTTTTCATGCTAAAGGGAGGTCCAAACAGCTTAATCTTGGTCTCCCTAGGTTTCAATTTCCTGTTTTAGAAATATAGAGAATAAATAATCTGTCCAAACAGCTTATTCTTGGCAGATTTTAGATAGGTAGAGAGTCAAGAGGCCAACTGCTTATCTGGGGCCTTGAGGAATAAGTGTAGATGTAGATGGAAGCATAAAAAAAAAAAAAAAAAAAAAAAAAAAAAAAAAAAAAAAAAAAAAAAAAAAAAAAAAAAAAAAAAAAAAAAAAAAAAAAAAAAAAAAAAAAAAGGGTTGAAGCTGGTCTGCAGTCTAAGTGACCCAACCCAAAAAGAAGAAAAAATGTTAAGTAGGCTGGGTAGGTAGTTTTGTGGTTGCATAATCATTGATTATGATCAGTTTTGTGTTTTCAAATGTTATATCTATTCAATCAATATGGCAAGGCAGTTCCCATTCTGAAGGACTTCAAGCGAGGCATGACTAACTTCCCCTTCTCCCCCTCCCCTAAATCATTTACTAACTTCCCCCAAAGAGGTCAAGATCTGCTTGATATCTCTTAGTTTCATCATGTTCCACATCATTTGCCTTGGTAAAGATCTGCTTTACTCAAGGAGGGTCCATATATTTTCTCTACAGAGTTCTATTTCCCCTTAAAGCCTAAGATCTCTGAAACTTAGCGCTTTCTTGTCATTATCATATTAATCCCTGACATTATTATGTAAATCCCTATATATTTCCCTTCCCCCTACTAAACTATAGTAATTATTCCCCTATGTAAATATCCCCTTCCTCTGGTTGAAACATAGCCATAAGTTTCTCCCTGGGAATTACTAAGTCACCTGGACCTTAGTAAGAACCCTCATTTCTGCATAAATTTCCCCTCTGAGGTGTTTGGACTCCTTCCAAAACACAAAAACCCCCTTCAAATGCATTCACAAACTCCCGCGCATTTCATTTTGGAATTTATTAATAGTTGATTAATAAATAACCAACGCGCCAAACACATTACACCATTTTCTAAAGTTTGAACCCACCCGCGCTGCGAAAAATTAAAAATTTAAAGTGCGCGCTCTTTCACTAAATCCCGCGCACCTTCTCCTCCCGTCCATCATCGGATCTCCCCTCCCAGTCCGACGTCCCTCGTTCATATCGGGCGCCCTCTTGTGTTGGCCCGTTAGCACCCGATGTCCGACGGTTTTACCAACGTACACCGGGACAATTGGCGGCATCCCATTACATCGGGCCGCCCTTGAAAAAAACCACCTCTATACCAAAGGCGGTTCGAGGCATGCCAAAACTGCCCTCCCCTCGCGTAACAGGAGCGCCGCGTCACCCTGCCACATCACCTCCACCTCACCCCTTCCTGCCTACGCCTGGCTCACGTCACCCTGGCACCGTGTCCCGCCACGTCATCACCGTGCCGTACTGCCATGTCACCCTACTGACATCATCACCGTACCAAAGGACCCCACTGCTGACGTCACCCGCCGTACCACTGACGTCAGCAGCCAAAAAAAGGAAAAAATGCGCAAGCGCAAAAGTCAAGCTTCGGAAGCCCGGAATGAAAAACAGAGGCAGTTTTCGATGCGCGATTAGCGCGTCGCGCTAATCGCGCATCGCTACGGGAAATAGGCCATTTTGGAGAATCTTTAGGGAATCTTTTGATTCCTTAGGCATTTTTGCACCGAAAAAGGCAGAAAAGGCCCGATTTTGTAGTTTTGATCGTAGTAGAAGACAAAGAGAGACCCGATTCAGATGTTAAAGAGTATCAGAGCAGATATGAAGCCAAAATACATGTCAAAGAGTATCAGTGTAGCGGAAAAGTATATCAGTAGAGATCTTCTCAGGGCTCGAGGCGAATGAAGCATTAAAAGAAAACCTTGAAAGTCAAGAAGCAGTTAAAGAGCCATTCAAAGCTCACCAACATAGATGACTGCACATTAAAATTCACAGAAGATTAGCGGACCAGAACTCAATGCACAATTATTACAGAACCACTGCACCAAGTCACAAAGAACACCACATCAATTCACTTTTAATCTAGCTGCCTCTGGCGCAGCCCAAAAAGACTTACTGCATTTAATTCCAGCATAAGTTAGGTTTTAAAAAGCTTTTTCATGCAGACCTATTTAGGTCGGTTGTAATAAATACTTTTAGATATTTTTCCTATATATACGACCCTGAAACATGTAAAAAGGGTTGGTTGGTTAGTATTTGTTGGGTTGATATTTTACTTGAGCACAGACTTGCACTGTAAATGTGATAACTTCTATAATCAAAGACTGCTGAAATGCATGGAACTCCTGACTCAATAAGTGTTCCTTATCTATGTTTTTAGTTTTTCTTCATGTTTTCTTTACCATCTGTGTTACACCATCTGAATTTACAAAAAAGAAGAATAGTTTAGGATTTGCTTGGCAACACCCTATGCTCAATTTCTATGATTTCTATATGTTTTCGCCAGGAACAGTTATGAATATGCATACTTAAATGATCATGTTTACACTATTTCTTTCACATATGAATGATTAGTTAGGAATTCTTAATTGCTCCTAGATAATCATACATTTGTTTCCCTTCTCTGTTAGTAGCTGAAAGATTCTTAACTACCTTTTGTCTCTGACTTTCATCCCATTTTTCAGAAATTGATATTGTTTCATGTGTAGCTATCCTGCTCTATGATCCTCTTGTGACCAAGAAAACGCAACAACAAAGCTCAATCCATGACTCCATGGTTTGAAACTTATCATACAATCCCTTGCCTCTCTGCTTGGAATTATCTTCCTTACATTTATCCTCCACCCAAACACCAACAAAACCCACTGAACCCAATAGCTAGCCTAAAATCATCATTAACAAAGCTAAATCATTAAGAGAGAGCCCTCTCTGATTGCAGGTGGGCTAGAACCTGCAACCCAAAGATTGGTTTGCGGTTACCTCAGCCGTATCCCTTCAGGAGCTTAGGGACAACCTGAGTGATAACATTCTGTATACCTGATATGTTAGATCTATGATGGATATGAAGATAATACTGCATTTCGTAGAGGGAAGGATCAACCCAGATCCAAACAATGACCATGCAGGTGCAACATTGTCCTACTCTAGTTCATGGATAATAAGCGCGTAGGGAAATCTGTTCAGGACCTCAAAGCCGATGGCGTGTAGGCAGACGGATCTAGTGTTGTAATCGTCAATGGCTCCTTGGTCGCGGGACTCGACAATCACAGAAGAGGTATGTGCAAAAACCCTCTCTGCCGCCATTGTATTCGCTCCTTCTCCAATTCTCACAAACCCCCTTCTGAAGCAAATGGTTGAAATCTCAGGTATTTTATTTATTTATTTATTTTTTAATTTCGGAAATTGGCCTCTCAAAAGGGAGGATGTAGGGCTTAGGCTTGTTATAACTGGGCTTGAACCTCAAAAAGTAGCTCAGATAACCATCCTTGAGGTCCCCGCAGATTTTCTCCAGCCATGAATACTCTGTTTCGCAGCCTTTCCTCCCCTTGCAGATCTTTGCACCCATAGAAACAAGTGTGACAACAGATTGCTGGACGACTCAAACAATGGACCTCTCAGCAACGTGTGAAGGTGAAGTGACGCCATTGGAGCTGCTGCTACTCGTAGGCTCGCATCTTGTGTGATAGTAGTGCAATGCAGGTGAGAATGCATAGGATTTCATTGTTCCAGCCGTTTCTATTTTGATTGGCCATGGATATAATTATAGTTATGTTAATCACGACCTGGTGGATAAATGTGGTTTGAATAAAGAAGTGTAGTTGGTTACAGGTACAAAGAAAAGAGTTCATCATTGGGTAAGAGCTTGTGTATTTGAGTTGAATGGTATGCCTACATCAACAAATTTTAATGTGCTTCCATTGGGACCGTATAGTATGCTTTTGGGTATGGACTAGTTGTACCTTCACAAAGCCAAAGTAGATTGTTATGACAAGGCTATTGAGTGCTTGGATGACAATGGAGATCAAAGAATCTTATAGGATAAGAAGAAGGCTACATCACTTAGGATGGTGATAGCTATGTAGGAAAATTGTAGTCATAGAAAAGGGCATGTGTTATTTGTAGTGCATATGTCTAGTGATAAAGTTAAGGATGTTGAGGATGTAGAGGTATTAAGTAGGTACCTGGTGTTACAATAGTTTCAGGATGTATTTCCTGTAGATATTTCATAGTTTCCACCTTAGTGGGAAGTGGACTTTTCTATTGATTTGGTACCAAGGGAAGCACCACCATCAAAACCACCATACATGATGAGCACACAAGAATTAGTAGCGCTGAAGTTATAGTTGAAGGAAATGTTGAAAAGGGATACATTAGGATAGGTGTATCACCTTGGGGTGCACCGATATTGTTTGTGAAAAAGAAGGATAGTACTCTCGGTTTATGGATTGATTACAGGTAGTTGAAGAAGGTAACCATTAAGAACAAGTATCTGTTGCCAAGGATTGATGACTTGTTTGAGCAGTTGAAGGGAACAATAGTGTTCTTGAAGATTGATCTAAGATTAGGATATCATGAGGTATAGATCAAAGAAGAGGACATTCACAAAACTGATTTTCAGACTAGGCATGGGAATTGTGAGTTTTTTGTAGTTCCATTTGGTTCAACTAATTCTCCAACTAATTTTATGTGCTTCATGAATAATGTGTTGCGTCCTTATATGGAAATTTTTTTTATTACATTCATTGATGATATATTGATATATTCTAAGAATGAAGAAGAGCATGCTGAACACTTAGCAATAATGTTAAGATTGCTAAGAGAGCATCAGTTGTATGCCAAGCTTAGCAAATGTAGTTTCTTTTAGATAGAGATACATTACTTGGGACATGTTGTTTCCAAGGAAGGAAAAGCAGTGGATCCGGAAAAGATAAGAGCTATCATGAAATGGGAAGCTCCTAGGAATGTGGATGAGGTAAGATCATTCATGGGGATAGCAGGTTACTACAAGAGGTTCATCAGGAACTTCTCATGCATTGCATATCCTATTACATCATTGCAAAGAAAAGGTAAGAAGTTTGAATGGACAGGGGAATGTGCAACCAATTTTGAGTAGTTGAAGTAGTTGTTGACAAATGTTCTTGTTCTTAAAATTGTAGATTCGGATAAGGAGTTCGTGGTGTGTACAAATTCTTGCAAAAGAGGACTTAGTGGAGTCCTTATGCATGAGGGATAGGTGGTGTGTTATGAATTAAGGAAACTGAATGAGCACGAGCAGAATTATGTTACACATGATCTTGAGTTGGCAGCAATCATCCATGCATTGAAGATGTGGAGGCACTATCTTCTTGGAAGGAGGTTTATACTGACGAGTGATCATAGTAGATTGGGATACTTGTTTGACCAACTGAATTTGAATGCCTGACAAGGTAGATGGTTAACCACGATCAATGAGTTTGATTTCGATATTAGGTACATTAAGGGAAAGGATAATAGGATTACAAATGCTCTTAGAAGGTGGATACATGTAAATCACATTGCAACTATGAGTTCATATGGGATAGATCTACAGGATCAGATCTTACAAGAAAGACAATAGGATGACAAGTACATGGACCTTAGGCATAGGTTACAAAAGGGTACAGGTGAACAAGATGTGGACTATTATCTCACAACAAATGGTTTGATCAGATTTAAGGACAAGATCTATGTGCCAAACAAAAATGAGCTCAAGAAGCTGATCTTAATATAATTTCATTCTAAATCATATTCAGGTCACCGAAGATATCAAAAGACATTGACGATGGTGAATAAGTTTTTCTATTGGTCGAATCTGAAGAAGGAGGTAGGAGAGTTTGTGGCTAAATGCTTGGATTGTCAACAAGTAAAATCAGAGTGTAAGCATCCATGTGGATTACTACAAATGATTCTGATTCTTGATTGGAAATGGGAGGTCATTTCCATGGATTTCATTATGGTTTTCCAAGGACACATAGACAACATGATTCTATTATTGTTGTGGTGGACAGGTTGACAAAGGTAGCGGACTTCATTTTGGTGAAGCCTACATATTCAGTAATTGAAATAGCACAGGTCTTCATGAGAGATATAGTGAGGTTGCATGGTGTACCAAAGAATATTGTGTCAAATAGGGATGCTAAGTTCACTTTCAAGTCTTGGATGGAGTTGTTTGTAGGTTTGGGGACATAATTGGCTTTCAACACAGCTTATCATATGCAGATAGATGGACAAATAGAGAGGGCCAACAAGATTCTAGAGGACATGTTGAGAATGTGCATCATGCATCAATAATGGAAATGGGAAGAGTATCCTCCATTGGTTGAGTTTGCTTACAAAAATGTGTATCAGGAGTCACTGAGGATGACTCCTTTTGAGGCATTGTATGGGTGGAGTTGTAACACTCCCATAAGTTGGAGTTATCCAGTGAACAGGGTGTTGATAGGCCTATACAAGTTGGCAGAGATGGAATAGGAAATGCAGGTTATTAAGAAGAATCTAAAGGCAACACATGACAGGAAGAAAATTTATGCGAATTAGCATAGGCTATTTAAGAAGTTTAAGGTTGGGGAACATCTGTACTTGCGTATCAAGCCTAAGAAGATCTCCTTGAGGATCGAGTCATGTGCGAAGTTAACACCTCGTTTTTGTGGGCCTTTTGAGATCCTTGAGAGGATTGGACCAATGATCTACAAACTTGCACTGTCTCTGATAGTGAAAGTGCATGATGTTTTCCATGTTTCACTGCTTAAAATACATGTAAAGGATGTTGATGATGATATTGATTGGTCTGTATTGTAGGTGGAGCCCGAACGTGAATTCTAGTTTAAACCTTCTTCTATTTTGCAGAGAAATATTCTCATGCTCTGGAATGACACAATCAAGCAGGTTAAAGTGCAGTGGAAGCACTTTGGGCTCGATGTAGCTACATGGGAGATGGTTGATTAGATGCAGGCTATGTATCCTTCCCTATTCGCTAGTTGAGCATATGTCTTATGGTATATGTTTGGCATGGTGTTTTGGTATATGTATATATTTATATGGATGTAAATACTGCCATGAGTTGTGTTATAAAGCTCCAATAAGCAGTATGGACATCAATTTGTTATGATGTCATGTTGGATTGCTTTTCAACAAGTTGATCATTATAAATTCTGCATCGAGCTAAGTTATAAAGCTCCATGGGAAATATGTTTTACTTTTCAGTGGTCTTGCTGGTTGTATGTGTCATTGAAGACCGAGGACGGTGTTCGCTTAAGGGGGAGGGGTTTGTAACAACTGCAAGTTAAAAATCCATGTAATAAGTTAATAAAGGTAAAATAAGACCAAGGTCATGGGATACTTATTCCAAGCTGAATTTTTGGCAAAACACTTTAGTGGGCATTCATTTGGTTTATTATGCACAAGGAAATTGGCAAAGAAAATGGAAAAGGCTTTGAAAAGGAAAAGTGGCATTAATTAGTAGTTTATTTATGAAAATAATGGAAATTGGGAGAAAAATAAAGTGAAAGGTCACATGTTGCACGTGAGGAGGAAAATGAAGGAAAAATAATGGAAATTGAAGAAAATAGAGGCATCGTTAATAAAAAGGCTTTTGAGGATCAATTCACAATTATTATTATTATTACTATTATTATTATTTAACCTTTTGTAGGTTTAGTTTTCGAGCTCTCTCTCTATTCTTTATACTCTCTCATACTCTCATACACTGAGAGTATTCATGGATCACTCTAGCATTGGAGGAAGGGAGGAAAAGGAAGGACAATAAAGCAAAGACCAAGCAAGGAAGAGCGGGATCAAGTGACTGCATCGAGATTACTTGCAGGTATTGAGTTGCATGTATGATTTCCTTTATAGTTTTGGCATGGATGGTACATGCATGTGTGCATTTGGTTCTCTTGTTGTAAGTTGCATGGTTTTTTCCAGGTGTGGTAGTGGTTTTCAGCCTTGCTTGGCCATTTTCGGATAACCATGGTGTGATGGGGTTTCTCTTACTTGGTTGAGATGGATTACTCGATTTCGAAACTGAGTGGGGTGGTCTTAATAAAAGTCACAAGGCATAGAAATCCCTTGACCGGTAATGGTGGGATCCACGGTAAAGCATGGTTGTGAATATCCTCTTTAGTCCTAGGATCCTGTGACCGGTAATGGAAAGATACACGGTAATTCCTAGAGGTGAATACCCTCGCTAGGCCTAGGAACCCCTTAACTGATAATGGGGGAATACATGGTAGATATACAGGGTGGATATGGACAAATTCCTCATGGTTTAGGTGAAGAGGTTCGTAGGCATCCATGCTTGTTAGGGCCTAGTGACCCCTTCACCAGTATATTGTAGGATTGCGGTAAAAATTGTAGTGTATGTTTATTGTTTGGGCTTAGGAATCCCTTGGCGGGTTACATGGTAAATCCCAAGGAAGCCTTGATGGTTTTTTTGCGAGTCCCACATTCATGCTTGGAATATGGCATAGGGGTGATTGGTTGAAAGAAATATTTGGCTCGACCCAATCTATGGTTGGGTGGTACGTGGAAGTTCCAGGCTTGGTTGGCTTTTGCATATGTTAATAAGAGCTCTTTGCCTCTTGTGTATTATGTGTAAATGTATTTGTTATTATGTGGTTATAATGGTTTTTCTATCATTTCTTTCTACTGGTTATAAGCATGGCTTATGACATACTTTCATTATGGCTCTCATCATATTTTGATTTGTAACTGAACTATTAATGAATGTATGACCTAATAGATGATAATGCAGCTATTATGAGAGGGCATAAAACCTTCTTGACAATTCTCAGATAAGTATGAATTTCCTATGATCAGATGTGTCTATATGACCTGTAGATTTCATGTTCATGATGTGTTTGACACAATCTCTGTCATGTCTAGGCCTTGTCAGGTCAGGTCCTTAATCAAGTTTTGCATTAGAGACATTTTCATCTTTTTATTTATCATTTCTAGAAGTTTCATGAAGTTCTGGGCAGACGCCCGAGTCCTGAACCTGAAAAAGTGGCTCAAAATATAGGTTCACTCGCACATAACTACTTGAAAAAGGCTATAGTAGCATCGAGGCCTTGTTGTGGAAGTGAATGGAGGGTCTCAATTGCATGGAGGGATTGTCATGGGTGTGAATGGGGGTCTAGCTTAGTTAGAAAGAAGGTTAACTCAGGGTTTGGCCCCTAGAGTGATTGGTTAGCCCCTGGGGGTCCTGTAGCTTATGATGAAAGTCAGTTTGGTGTTGGTTTGTTGATTCCACTTATTGAATTGTACTTGGGGAGTTGAATCATATCATAGCAACTCTTCATCACATGTTTACCCCGGTGGACTGATTAGCTTGGGTAGATGTGGGAGGAGGGTGTTATATCAGGAGGTCCAATTTTGGAGCCCAGTGCGACAGGATTTCTTCAAAGCTAAGAAGATGACCTCCAATGAACTAAGGCTAGAGTATTCCTTGGAAGGCACCTCTAATTTTGTCACATGGAAGGATAACATGAAGGAAATATTGGATGACAATGGATTACTAGTATATATCAAGACAAATGTTGCAAAACCATCGAATTTTGATTCCTAAAACCTTGCTCAGTGGAAGAAATATGTAGCCAAGGTGAGGAGAATAATCTTGGAGGGAGTAGGAGATCACATTGTCTCAAATATCTATAAAAAAGAAACTTCATTCACAATGTGGAAAAGATTGACAAAATTGTTCGAGAATAATAGTGACCACAAGATCATGGCACTCAAGGATAAACTTCGAAGTATCAAGATGAAGAAAAATGACACAATTCCATAATATCTGACTAAGTTCACACAATTTTGTGATGAACTTGGTGGGGTTGTTGCTAATGTACTTTAAGAAAACTTGGTAATCCTAGCCCTTCTAAGCCTTCCCAAGAGTTGGAATAGATATCAACATTCAGTGAATGAGAGGGAGAAAGTACTGAATTGGGAGCGGTTATGGTACAATTGTATGAGGAAATAAGGCAAAAGACCATAGATGGGACTTTATCCAAGGGCGAGGATGAAGAAAAATTTACATTGGTTGGAAAAGAAAAGAAGGGAAAAGGGAAGAAATCTTAATCCAAACCATAATTGAGTCCAGGGGGAAAGAAGAAAGATTTGTCCAAAATTGAATGGTTCCATTGTCATGAATTCAGGCACTATGCCATGAAGTGTCCACACAAGAAGGTAACAAAAATACCTCAGGAGGAGTAGAAGGTGAAGACTTAGCTTTGCATTTAAAGCTTGACTTGACCCTCACTACATGCATGGGCAACAAAGTGATGGGGAGCATGTGGTACTTGGACTTAGTTGCATCATTATACATGGTAGGGTGTAGATATTTTTTTAATGGCCTAGAGGAAAAATAATTGTAGATGAGCATCAAGATGGGGAAAGATTAAAGGTATAACATGAATATGATTGGTAAAATCACCTTTCAGATGGATTCAAGTTCCCCCCTCAGGCTCAAGGATGTCATGTTCATTCCGGGCCTAAAGAAAAATCTCATCTCTATTTCAGTTTTGGAAGACCATGGTTATGATGTGATCTTCAACAAAGGAAAGGCATCCCTGAGACACATATCCATGGGACAAGTGAAGTATATTGAGGTTTATGTGAAGAACCTATATAAGCTATATGTGGAGGATCGTGCTACATTAATAACTAAGGAAAAGAAGGTGTAGAGTCGTTATGTCAGTGAAATTTGGCATAGAAGAGTTGGCCATTTTCATCATGGCACCATTAACATCCCTCGGTTAAAAATCCATGTAATAAAGTTAATAAAGGAAAAATGTGACGAAGGTCATGGGACACACATTCCAAGATGAATGTTGGGAAAAAAATCCTAATGAGTTTTCATTTGGTTTATTATGGCTAAGGGAAATTGGCAAAGACAATGACAAAGGCTTTGAAAAGGCAAGAGGCAATAATTGGAATTTATTTATGAAAATAATGGAAAATAAGAGAAAAGGAAGGTGAAAGGTCATAGGTTGCACGTGAGGACGAAAATTAATGAAAAATGGAGGAAAATGAAGAAATATAGGCCTCAATGCTAAAAAGGCTTCTAAGGATCAATTCATGGACTTTGCTAGTTTTTGGGTGGAGATCTCTCTCCATTCTCTCTCTCACACAATTAGAGTACTTTAGCATTGAGGAAAGAAAGGAAAAGGATGAACAAGGAATCAAAGGGAAGCAACGATCAAATAAGGAAGATGTTGGATCAAGCGGCCATAACAAGATTACTTATAGGTATCAAGTTGCATGTATGATTTCCTTGCTAGCTTTGGCATGCATGGTACATGCATGTGTGTATTTGGTTCTCTTGCTATAATTGGCATGGGTTTTGCTAGGTTTGACAATGGTTTTCAGCCTTGCCTTTCCATTTCTGAATAGCCATGGTGTGATGGGGTTCTATTACGTAGTTGAGCGGGATTGCTGGATGGTTTCGAAACTCAGTGGGGTAGTCTAAGGAAAAATCACAAGGCTTAAGAATCCCTTGACTAGTAATGGTAGGATACAAGGTAAATCCTAGAGGGTGGAGACAGACAAATTCCTCATAGTTTAGGGGGAGAGATCCGAAGGAATCCATGCTTGTTTAGGGCCTAGTGATCCCTTTACCACTATATGGCGGTTTTGTAGCGGCTACAACCACCCTCCAAAATTTTTCCTTAGCCTATTTTGGAGCCTCCCTACCATCCTTACACAACACTTCATCTTGCTTCGTCAAGTACTCAAGCTTCAGTGTTTTCCTTGCACAAAGGTAGCCTGTCGATCACAGTTGATCCATTCCCCTCATAGTCTGCTTACTAGACTTGGTCCAGCTGCAGGCTGAGCAGTTTCCCCTTGAAAATTGTTTATTCCTGGAGGGCAACCGGCCTTTCCCTCCAGGAATTGCGCAATCATCTCTAACAACTTGCTGGTCTCCAGGATTGCCCAATCTTGCCAGCCAACCCTCCCAGCTAGATTTGTGAAATTTTTCCCATCAACAGGCTTTTCAGCCCAAGATTTGCGCAAATCTGGGTAGCAGTCAGCTGCTGGGCCCAAAAATTGCACAATCCACTTGGGTAGTCATCCGAGCTTATAGTTAGGAATGCACATTTTTCCCAAGCAGTTGAGCACTGGCATTCATGGACAGTCCAGTTAACCAGCTCCACCTAGGACCAAGGAAACTTGACTTGCATGCATGCATGAATTGATCTTCCTGGAATAGAAAGAGGCAACATACAAAAGGCATCCCATGATTCATGGAGCTATTTTTAGCATCCAGGGGTTACATGCAAAGTTGTTTTAGAAGTTTCACTCCAAATGTCGCTTTTTCCTAGATTTGTGGCATACGCGTCTTGAGACCAAACTTATTTATTAGACGCATTAGAGCTCATTCATTCACATCGATCTTGGAGCTTTGACATCCCACAATACATCCAGGACTCTTCGACACATCCGTCCCAACTATTCACAGGTAAGTGGCCTCAACTTGTCTTTTTCAGCATTTCTCTCGCTTTTTGTGTATTCACTTATGTGAGTGCTGTTTGCTTGATTTCTTTGAGTGTCTGCTACCGTTTACATATATTTTAGCTTGTCCTATCTCAGTTTCAATTTTCTTTGCTATCTCCCTGTTGTTGCATGCATGAAACTGTTTTGCATGGGCGTTTTCCCAACTGGCGAACGACCTCACCCACATGCATGTTGATCTATTTTCTCAATATTCCGTTCATGTTTTGCATGCACTCTTTATCGCTTCTTCTATCACTTAGGATCGCCATGCATTTCATTGACTTGCTTGCCCTGATTTTCCCGTCGATGAGTCGGGCCAACCTTGGCTCGGTCTCTACCTTCCCCAAGGCTAGTTTTCCCAATCTGGAGAAGGTAGGCTCACCTTCCTCTCCAGATTTGTGCATTTTGGCCCAACATTGGCATCCTAAACTAAATTGCACATTTCTGGAGGTTAGTGGCTGCTTGGCCCAAAAATTTGCGCAAAAATGGCCTTGGGCCAATAGTCTTTCACAGTTGGAATCACACATTGCGCAATCCCAGTAGCCAACTTCCTTACTAGATTTCGCATTTTGTAGATCCAGTAGCCAGTCTAGCCTCCCAGTCAACCCAAACTTCCTTTTGCACATTTTTGGAAGCCAGTCACTAAGCCTTCTAGTGAAATTTGTGCAATCTTTCTCATCAGTTCCCCAGGTACGTGTTGTGACCTTCCTCGGATTTGCTTTGTTTTCACTGACATATTTCTTACCATGCATGCTGCTTGTTTCCATATCTTTCAGGTGTTCATCTGTCTCAATGGCTTCCAAGAGAATAGGATTCTAGAACACTTATGGTGTTTCATTTGGAACAACAGTTGAACAAGTGTCCTCTAGCATGTCGATCTACGAAGATACGAAGTTGTATCTAGACAAGGACATCAAACTGAAGTGACAAGAGGTGAATGAAACATTCGCAGGTACTTTTGGGGAAGACCATGAAGACCGTGAAGTGTACGTGAACATTCATAAGTCTGGCCTGTACCATATTGCATGCAGATACCCCGTGTTCCCATGTGCGGATATGATTCACTAGATCATCTCTCACACTGACCCCGAGACGACAGCCTTGAGCAGTGTCAGTGGGACAAAGATTGCAACCTTTTGGGTAAGAGGTTACGATGAGATGAATCAGATTGACGAGCCCATGACTTTCATGACCCCTCCGTTCAGCTTGCCCAACAACATAGGCCACTCAAGATATATTTTAAAGGATTGGGTAAAGGAGCCAGCTCGTTTCAAGATTACCCTTAATCGAATCTATAAGACGTAGATATTGAGGAAGACATACCAATACTTTGTCATATTCACATGTCGACTGAGTGGCCAAGTAAGCACTGAGACCTTCCCTCAGAGTTAGGTGGTCACGTTGGACCAACTGGCTAGAGAAGGAAGACTGTGCAACTGGTCTGGCATACTGGCTCATCAGCTGAAGAGCAAGTCACAAAGGCTCGACAGTCGGCCAAAGGCATGCATGCATAGATTTATATGTTCACCTACATTCTAGATATAGTCTGTGGCCGACATGATTTCCCAGGCTTATAGTGGGAATGGTCACCGACGGAGACTGTTGTGAGGACATATTTCAACTATTCTCCTAGTGCAACTTCAGAGGAGTGATCAAACGACTGTCCGACCATCTTGTCACCCCAATGTACAGGTTGATATTCGAACATGATCCACCCTGCATGTCAGATGAATTTATGAAGGAATTGTTAGGCATTGCAGATTGGTATGCCTCACCAGACGGCACATTCATCCAAGTGTTCAGTACGGAGAAGCCTTCGCATGTTCTGCCAAAGTTCGCTTTGGACGTGCTTGTCATGCAGGAAGTAGCGTATCATATTTCAGCAAGATTAACAACTAGTCTACGATGGACGAAGAAGGCACCTTGGCTCACTCTTCCATTATGGATTGAGTTGTACAAGATCCAGAGCATCAAGCAAGTGGATGTCAGAGTTGAACAAATGAGGAAGTACCCGTTCGACCTCCGAAGCTTCAATCTGTATGACCCACATTGCATTGTGAAGGATCACTGCATGAGAGTTCAATTCAATTGGATCCATGGGGCATTTCACTGGGCCAAGGAAGACTCATGGAGGTATTGTTACCATCATTTTAGACCCAATGAATAGGTTGGTTTCACCGTAGAATGGTTAGCACAACAACATAAAGCAACACCACGGAGAACACTAGTAGTAACAGCAACAATAGAGGAAACAAAGCTAATCATACCTGCGCATGATAAAGGGAAGAGAAATATTGGGAATTTCATGGAGGAGGAACAAAGCTGAAAGTTTCAATCAAATTGACTTGTAGAATAGGAAACTATGGCTATTCAACATAAGAGGCAACAATGCAACAAGCGAATCACGCGAAGGCAGAGGGATCATAAGAGAATGGAAGAACTAGAGAAGGAGTTGCATGAGATGAGGGAGAAAATCCGAAAAGAATAAGAGCTACACCAACATGATAAGGAAGCGCAATAGTAGCAGATTCAGTAGGGGGCGCATCACATGTAGACAGACAAAGCAGCGCCCGTACAAGTAGTTGATTCTTCTGAACAGCTGGCATCAAGCGAACAGGGTGAACCCTCGGAGGGGAAGACTTTGCTCATGAGATAGAACATGCGTTTGAATAGTTGGATGTAGACATGGAGTAGCAGGAGTTGGAACAAGATACCGACCTCATGCCTCACCACAGAGAGGTAGGCTCGCTCGCTTCCATGCATCCAGATGATGAGAAAGTCTCGAATGACCAAGGATGCACTGAGATCCTTGGTGGTCAACCAGAAGCAGAGATGTGCGGAAACACCTTTGATGCATCTCAACATAGAGTTGTGCACCCTGACAGAGTACCAACTCCGGAGGACCAAACATCCCCTGCGCAAGTTGAAGAACAAGTAATTGTGACTGATGTGCATAAGGACCTAGCTACTTTGGCCGATGCAACTAGAGTGTATGTTGAAGTCATTAGCTCTAGTGTTCACTTCCTCATAGCTGAGAATGAGTGAATGGCGAAGGGGAAATTTAGGTGGCCAAGCAGGGAGGAGACTTGACGACAATGTTCGTTCGAGCTGAATTGAAGAAGGAAATACTGGAGGAAGTGTTGTCCTTGGACACAATTATGTGAGCATTGTACTCCAATTTCGGCACTGTGCATCAAGCAGTCGTTCATCTTCACAGATGGTAGCATTCATGTGTGAGAAGAGCTCGCATCTTGAAGAACATACATGCTGCCATTGATAGCATGTGAGCATGGATGATGAAGTATAAAGGAGCCCCGTTTCATTTTCCAAAGATGATGAAGGCCAATGCGATCAAGTTGCAAGCACGTATCTAGAGTCAGATCTGAAACTATGAGGACCTACTGCAACTCATGACTCACATACATGCTTCCCATGCATGAGTATTCAAGAGCATGGTGGTTGTTGTGCTCACATATGCGATTCCATCACTTGGGACTCTCACCCAAGCGAAGACCAAGAAGTAGGTCCAACAGGAGCTTGACTCGTACTTCGACGAGTTGATGCGCGTCGCCACTAGTCCAGACTTGCCTATTAGTGTAGACATCATGCACAAGTATGTTGCTGGTTTGGCCACATTGAGGACAATGATGCACATGCTTTCAGATGAGTTGGGCAAAGGAGCCCAAGCACTATACCCGGATGCCATGGAGGCAAGGTTCAGGTTCCAGATGGATGTCACAACGAAACACATAGACACTATCAGAGTAGCAACCTTGGAACCAATATGTTACTACTGATCAACATGAGGATGTCGAGCAATTGGAATTCTATAGTTGTCTAATTCAGAGTGGTGCCTTGTTTGGCTTGTTCAAGACATTGTTCACATGCATACATGTGCATTGTAATGTTGAGTCATGTCAAGTGTAAGTCAAGTCTCAAGAGTGAACGTAACCATCATAGAGTAGGTGAAGAGTCATGAGGGTAGTTGAACAGTCACAAAGGGGAATGTCAAGGGTCACCCCACCCTTTGCTATAAATAGTCCCTCATAACTCATTGTATGGGATTTTGGTCATCCAAGCTTCTACTAGGACTATCTTGAAGAAGTCTTGGACAATATTGTAACACACATTGGATTCTCCACTGCACGGAGGTAGTATATCTCTTTGGAGGAGCAAGCGGATGTGGCTGTAATGTTCCACTGATGGGGCTAGTAGGTTTACATGTTGTATTGTATGATTGTTACTTACACTTATTTATATAATAAAAGGCAACACATTTTCATGCATATGTTGTTATTATAGTTGGACTGCTCCGATTGCCTTAATGATATATGTTGTTTAAATTACGTACATGTAAATGAACTGATTTGTATGCAATTATATGAACCTTGTTGTTAATGTGTTGCATATGTTGTTAATGCTATCACCGTCCGTGTCAACTGCTCTGTCAGACATCAGACAAACCTTTCTATGAACCTTGTTATATCAACTGTCACACTCGTCTCGGACTGATCTGTGAATTCTATTCGTGTTATCTTACCTTGTATGTTGTGGCTGCCGCATCCATGTCGATTGTTCTACCGAAAGCTGTGCATGTCCTTTGTGTTGTGTGTTCCTTGCCGAGTTGGGACTGATCCCTTTCAACTTGGAACCCACCTTCACCTTCCTCTCCCTTTGAAGCGTTGGAACCTCTTATACTCATTTCTTGACTCACTACATCAGTCACACCCTTGCTACTGACATAGTTATCTTACTTGCCTCTGTGTGACATCGCAGTCAAGGCATTACCTTACGACCCATTGTTGGGACTCCTACACCAAATGGTTTGAGGTCTAATTGGGACTTCTTACCGGGGAGATCCCCTTGACATGTTGGCGGGTCCAGCAACATCAACATTTTTGGCGCTAGAAGGAGGGCCTGATGACAAGTAGTGTCCTTTCATCCAGTTTTGAACCTTTGCATCTTTCATGGAGTCTTGCATTCTTCTTTCCTCGAGGTGTTTTTCGAATCATGAACACGTCTCCATCTCGGGGAAGCTTTTCAATCTCTTGTCCACTCACACATATGATGGTGAAGGGGAAGTGTCCTGGACTAAGCAATTACATAACTTCATTTCCATGATTTATGAGGAAGATGAGTTTACTTATGAACAGGATGGTCTGCTACTTGCATTCACACTTCGTGAATCCCCATTTTGTTGGGTGCTCAACCTACTAGATGACACTGTGCACTCATGTGAGCACTTCTGTGATCTTATTGAAGACACGTTCCATCATTTTGATCCAGACCATCTTGACCGGAAACTGCTACAGCAACGGAGGGCTACGCATGAATCCATTATTGATTTTTGGCAGCACTTCCGTGACTTACAGTTTCAAGATCCGAAGAGCGAGATGAAGTTCTCTTAGCTTTGGGACCAATTCGAGTACTGTGTTAAGAAATCTACCCATCCCAAGAGAAAGCTTGATGTCAAGCCTCACTCAACCTTCTTCGTTGATGGAAATGTGCAATCCCATGTGGGAGCAAGCATTGTCTTAATGAACTGTCCGCCTCCCTCTCATCAAACAGTTCCATCATCACCCTGTGATGCAGAGGATCATGTTCACACATATGCTCACCCTTCACACCCTCCCAACATCACTCCACTCAATTTTTGTGTAGAGTTCGTTCTGAGTCCTTCGAGTTCCCATATGCATTCTTTTCTTCGACCTTCATCTTCGCACTCAGGTGTTCCTCCGGATGATGCTGTCTTGTGTTCGTCCATTCTAGACTCTTCACTTGTTGTGAACGAGGAAAAACCCACTGACAGAGTTGGTGTTTCACAACCAACATGTGCTGTCATTCATGAAGAGTATGAGTGGGAGCTTTAACATAAACACTCGGTGAAGGATGACTCCCTTCCGTCTAAGCCCCCTCCGTTCCTTCCGAGCTTCTTTGGTGAACCTTCCATCCATGATTTTTTATGCGTGTCTTCATCTATGGATGCATCCATTGTTGATCACTCACAGGACTCATTGGATGCTAGTCCATCATTCGACAACGGAAAGGATAAGCTATTCATTGAAGATCCACTTGATCCTTCATCTATATTTTCCGGAAACACAGAGGACGAGTTCCTTAACTTTTCATCTACCCCTCTATTTGATTCATCTGATCATGAGGATGCCGAAGAATTCATTGATTTTTTTGATCTTGGTGGTTGTGATTCATTTGCTTTTATTTTTTATCATGATCATGAGTCTATCGCAATTGATCTTTCGAAGCTTCCAGTTTATGATGATCTACCTGATGATGAAGTTGAGACACCCAAGACTGTCGAGGCACTTCATCTTGAGCTGATGGTTATGTCAGGCCCTCGCTCTCTTGGGGTTAGTCTCACTTCAGATCATGAAACTTTTCAATCACCCAAGGCTCCTCATCACTCGTCTGTATGCATTGAAGATCCACCTCACGCATAGATCACACTTCCTCCACTCGAACTGCACGATCCCATTGCTCATGCATTGGGGGAGTCTTACATTGCAAGCACTTGTTCGCGACGCAAGTTACCTTTGTTTCTTTCGATTTCTTACATGTCTCAGTCAAGATTGTGCTTTTGCTTCAAAGTTTCACGTAGTGTCACACAACACCATGATAAGTCCATAGACTGTTTGTCATGCACATGCAGTCACTTATGTCCCATGGGCACTTTGAAACACGAATTGTGGCTGTCTTCACTGTCATATCTTTCTTGTATGCTAGTTTTCACAACTGGGTTACTCGTGGATGAAACCTTCACCCACATGGGTTTACCAATGCACAGATGGATGCATTGGAAGTATCACTTCACGTGATCAGGCCTGCACTGTTAGTGTAGGAGTAGTAGTGTTTTCTTGCATGCTTGTTTTCTTTCCTATTTTGTTTGCTTGTTTGTTTATTTACTTGCTTTGCTTTCATTTTTTTCTTCTGCACTTGCTTTACTTTGTTGATTGTTAGTTCGTTCACTTGTTTTGTTCTTAGGTTAGTTTGCATGAAGCCCTGTGTGACTCATGAAACGAGTTGGGTAAGTGCAAGAGGGCTTGTACAACTATCACTACTTGGTTATCTATCATCTTGCCTCTGTATGATGAGCTTGTTACTTTCAGTTCATGATACGTCGAAGGAAAATACGTACTCTTCGAAGTGAACCTTGATGAAAACACAACGCTTGCATGCTAACTAGTGTCAACTTCTCTAGCCGATTGTTTTTGGGTTAACCCTTGTCAGCTCAGTGAAGTAGAGCAAGGTGAGGGGGAAAACCTTAATAGACATGTCAGAGATATAATAAACTACTTCTCTGCAGGAACAACCTCCGATGCTCTCAATAAGTTTGGATCCCTCTTCCACCTCTGAAATGAATAAGTGTTATGCACAGTGAAAATGAAAAATCGAAATAAAAATAAAAATAAAAAATGATGAAAAGTCAAAAAATTCAAAATTCAAAATGAACAAGGCGAAAGAAGAGAAAGGCTTCCTATGTAGGGAGGTGATGTAAGTAACTCTGCTGGGGTACTGACCAGGCTTGCTAATAGCAGAGCCATGCTTGTGTTCCTATGTGACTCCACTGCGGTACTGTCCAGGCCTACTAGCAGTGGAGCATCACCAGAGATGAAACTAAGACACTGACGACTATACTGATTGTGCACCTATATACCCCTCAACCCCAATCGAAACAACTGTGTTGCCTAGGCTTGGAATGTGTGTTAATCGACCAAGAGTCTGGAAGATGCTACATATTACAATCAAGTTAGTTTGAAACCAAGATGAGCTAAGAACTAAACAATACTTTCGAAGGTGTTAGACATGCTTTTCACGACCAAGTTCTATGCAGAGAGATGGTGTTCTACCAGTGTGTCGCTATGTGTTGTAGCTACTACAACCACCCTTGAAATTTTTTCCTTAGCATGTTTTAATGCCTTCCTACCAACCTTACACATCACTTCGTCTTGCTTCGTCAAGTACTCAGGCTTCAATGTTTTCCTTGCACAAAGGCAGCCTGTTGATCACAGATGATCCATTCCCCTCACAGGGTACTTATCTAGACTTGGTCCAGCTGCAGGCCGAGCAATTTCCCCTTGAAAATTGCACATTCCAGGGGGTTACATGCAAAGTTGTTTTAGAAGTTTCCCACCAAGTGTTGCTTTTTCCTAGATTTGTGGCATGCAGGTCTTGAGACAAAAATTATTTATTCGATGAATCAGAGCTCATTCATTCACATCGATATTGGAGCTTTGACATCCCACATCACATCTAGGACTCTTCGACACATTCGGATCAACTATTCATGGGTAAGTGGCCTCAACTTGTCTTTTTTAGCATTTCTGTCAATTTTTGTGTATTCGCTTATGTGAGTGTTGTTTTCTTGATTTATTTGAGCACCTTCTGTCGTTTACATATATTCTAGCTTGTCCTAGCTCTGTTTCAATTTTCGTTGCTATCTCACTGTTGTTGCATGCATGAAACTATTTTGCACTGACGTTCACCCAACTGGTGAACAACCTCACCCACATGCATGTTGATCTGTTTTCTCAATGTTCAATTCATGTTTTGCATGCACTTTTTTTATCACTTATACTATCACTTAGTGTTGCCATGCATTTCATCGACTTACTTGCTTTGAGTTTCCCGTCGGCAAGTCGAGCCAACCTTGGCCCAGTCTCTGCCTTCACCAAGGTTTCTTTGCGCAATCTGGAGAAGGAAGGCTCACCTTCCTCTCTAAATTTGTGAATTTTGGCCCAGCACTGATCTCCTAGACTGAATTGCGCATTTCTGGAGGTTAGTGGCTACTTGGCCCAAAAATTTGCGCAAAACAGTCCCTAGGCCAACAATCTTTCACAGTTGGAATCACACATTGTGCAATCCCAACAACCAACTACCCAACTGGATTGCGCATTTTGTAGACCCGACAGCCAATCTAGCCTCCCATTCAGCCGAGACTGCCTTTTGCGCATTTCTGCTAGCCAGTCACTCAGACTCCCAGTGAAATTTGCATAATCTTTCTCATTAGTCCCCTAGGTATGTGTTGTGACTTTCCCTAGATTTGCTTTGTTTTCACTGACATATTTCTTACCATGCATGCTGTTGTTTTCTAGATGTTTCAGGTGCTCATCTGTCTCAATGGCTTCCAAGAGAATAGGTTCCCAGGACACTGATGGTGTTGCAGTTGGAAAAACCGTTGAACAGGTGTCCTGTAGCATGTCAATCTATGAAGATACGAAGTTGTATCTAGACAAGGACATGTCACACGAAATGAGTCGAGGTTGCGGACAAGATCGACCTTCCTAGTATCTAAAGATATCAAGTGACAATCAAGCCAATAAAAAACTATCTTTCTCTAAATATGCAATCAAAAACAAAGGCAAAAAAGTGTTTTAGGCCTACCTTGGGTCCAAAGCAAGTTTGTGGAAGCCTCACTCCCTCGCTCCAAATGAGCTTCCTTGAAGTGTAATTCTGCAAACACAAACAAGCAAACAAATTAAATAGCACCTGAAAA
>APFE031496662.1:0-10898 GCA_000404065.3 Pinus taeda
TGTTGTACTTGCGACTATATTTATGTTTTTAGGAGATTGTGTTCATGTTGGTCCCATGCGAAACTCAAAGTTTTGTTTGGCACTATTGTACAAGACCTCTATTCTGTAACTTAGACATATTTTTGGGCAGTTGTATCTTGGAGTGTAGGTATTCGATATCGATATATATTTACACGCTGATTTCTTTTCTATAATTAAATAGTAAAGGGAAAGGTTATGAGTTCTATGGGTACCTGTAGGGATTTGTATATTTCGTTGACAATGATTTACTTGATTCTGTTTCAAGCTCACTCTGTTGTTTTGTTGAACCTGTCCACGTACTTTTTTTGCTCCTGAGTTAGTTATTCATTCTCTCTCTTCATTATAAAATGGATAAATGATCTTTGTTAAGTTAGGAAGAAAATACTTAGGGTGCAATATATGGATTCTGACTTTCTTGTTTTTCTTCAAAATGATTTCATGCTTGTTTCTATTTAGTACTATGATGATGATTACAGTAGCTGTTTCCTCCTTTTTTGTATAGATCAGTCTACAGTTATTGAACTGTGAGTAGTTACATTTAGTTATTCTTTGATAACTATTCTTTCTTAACTATACTAAAAAAGTAACCTTTAAACAAAAATAAAAAGAACGTAAACAAAAACAAATAGTGGGTTGAGACATAAGGTCCTAAATGTCGTCACTAGAAATTTAAATAATAATAAAAAATAACTAGAAATTTAAATAATAATAAAAAAAAACTAACTCAAACTCATTCTGTTTGCAAAGACAAACACTCCAACCATGACCTCCCTTAGCTCTTGCATCATATTTGTAAATTAAAATATACTACATGAATAGCAGGTATTATCCTTGTTGTAATAAACGGCTCCTTAAAAAATAAATATCAAAAGAAAAGCATACAATGCCAAGAAAGATATTTCCAAAAGCTCTGCTCGCCTGAATGAAAAGTCCAAAGAAACCATGGAAATCTATAACAATAAGCATCATTTGTTCTTGCAACTTCGATAGGGTGAGTGATTAGATTCGCAACACCCCAGTTTCAACGGTGATTTCCACATGGTAAAATTTCTGGTTAATTTTAGTCAAAACATGCCATGAACATCAACACTCTTAATACTACAATACATCAATGGAGACACAGACAAAGATTGTTGACTTCGAAGTTAGAATATTAACTATGAACTTATTAGGCATAGCATACTTAGCACTGTATAATTTAGCACTAAATACATGTAAAAGCATTTTAAAAACCAAAATACCATAATACTTTAAATAGGTTAATAAGACATTTCAATGACTTATTAAGTTTATAAAATTTCTAATTAATTTGTGAATATTTTTTTCAGGTAAAAAAAATTATATATATTATTTTTTGTGTTTTAGAAAAATATGAGTTATTTCAAATTTTTCAAAAAGACTAAAATTGCATAATATTGCTTTGAATATGCTTTGTTTTTAAGTATATTTATTGTTCAACCAACATTGTGTTGAAGATACTTATAGTTTTTTGGTAAATTTTTTGAAATATTTTATTAATATAAAGATATGTTAAAAGTGAGAACTTGCTCATGAGTATCTAGATTAGAAAAAACTTCATACAATTATATAAAAGCCTTTTACAGCTGGTTAGATTCTTTTCCTATCCGACATTAAAACTAATTCCACTTAAATCAACATAAAAATTATAAAAAAACTAAACCTAAACTCTTAAAATTAATTCCACCTAAAATCAACATAAAAAGTATAAAAAAACTAAACCTAAACTCTTTTGTCTCCAAAAAAATACTTTTCTTTTACAAGAAAAACATAATGTCATTCCCCTCTTATCTAGAAAACTGGAAAAACCTAAACTTCCAATATTTGATCTTGTATTTGGAGTAGAATATAAACATGATTTCATTCCCTATTTTCTAGGAAATTCAAAAATCTAAGTGTTTCAAGATAAATATAAGTACAAGGATGTAAAAGGTAAAATAATTATTTTTCATAAATCTGAAATTTAATTAATTTATTGAAAATTGTAAATTTTATACAAAATCATTCTGGTATGCATTAAAATTAAAATCATTCATAATAAGTATATAGGATACTCAGAGTTTCATCATTCTCACACATCCTTTTTAAGTACAACCATTCCAAATGCCTCTTAATACACGGAATGCAATGCCAAAGAATGGAAGAACATGCCACAAAGTTTATCGATGTATCATTTCATCAGTTCTGGGGACATTTTCCAAATACGTATTCTGTCATAGTTAGCTTGATTGTCATACATTTTAAGCCATAAAATTCATGAACAATAATCAAAACGACGCCTCGTTATGGTTAGGAGGGAACGTTATCCATCAAGATGAAATAGTCCATGGGAAACCAAAGTGTGTTGTAAACCTATTGCTTTGAGAAATTCCTGTTGTGTATACTCTTTTACTACTTAAGAGTAAGATTAGTCAGTTGCATAATTTAGAAATTGAATTTTAGTGGGCAAACAAGTGATCGTGGGATAAATATGCATATTTTTTTCTATATTTGTAATATAATTGTTGAGAGGTGGTTGTCTATATTTGTAACATAATTGTTGAAGAGTAAGACTAGCCAATTGTATGATCTAGAAATTGAATTCAAGTAGGCAAACAAGTGATTGTGGGATAAATATGCACATTGTTGCCTATATTTGTAATATAATTGTTGAGGGGTTGTTGCCTATATTTGTAACATAATTGTTGAGGGGTCCTAATAGATAGAGAAATGGTTTTTTGTATTCTAGTGTTTGTCTTTAAAAAATGGCCCTTGCAAAAGAGTTTTGCATCAAATTGTTGCAATCTGAAAGTGTCTTTTTCTCAATAATCATGAACAACAAGAGGAACATCCTCCAAGGCTTGAAAGTCGCCATATCAACATCCAACCAGTAGTTCTATATGCCCACAAGAGCCCAAGATTGAAGATCATGCTTGTTCCTATAAAAATAGATATTTGTGTCTTTGAAATAAAAAATGGAGAAGAGGTTACACCTTCATCTATTAGGGATCTAAGAAAATAGTTGAGATGATTACTACAACAAATATGTTTATTCTACTTTAGATCAAGTTTTTTATTAGTGTAAAGTTGTCAAAAGTCATGACATTTTTATTTTTCTCTCTAGCGTTTTTTGCTTATCTAACTCAAATTAAGAAGCTCAAACTGCCCAAGAAAATAACAAATCAAGCTCTAACAATAATCATAATATTTGTAGGAGAGGAGTAAGTTGTCTTTTTGTCATATACTAACACTGCCTTACCACTTTTATTTTGCAACATATGGTGCAATTGCTAGTTATGAACACTCAAAAATGATGTTTTATTTAGGTGAAGCCTATGGGCCAAATACCATGGACCAAATTATTATTAATACCATGCACAAGAAGCATTATTAATCATAATATTAATGTTAATAAAAATAAAGATCGCACATGGTATTGACCAATGGTATTGAGAACCAATGGTATTGACTCATGGTATTCATGTGGAATGTAGTTTTTTTAGGGGGGAATTAAACAAGCATGGTTCCATCTTTACTATGGATCTACTAAGCGGCCATAGGGACCAATTATCCTCATATGAAAACTAGCTTAGAGTGAAAAAATATTTGACCCCTCTCAAGAGATAAAGATTAAAAATAGATCTATACTGGTTATCAACATCACTCTTAAGACATAGTATGCATAAAATAGTTAATATTTATTAGAATATGGTGGTTCATCATGAGTTTGATTCGTCATATTCAAAAGTTTAATAGTTTATCATATTCAAAAATTTAATAATTATTTTTATTTAAACCATATTTTAAAATACTAAAAATAATACACCTTTTTATTTATGAAACATTTTCTAAATTCCTTCTTCTCTATCCCTGTCACTGTTATCACCGGGCAAACATATTTTTGTAAGTAAATTGAATTGAGTTTAAGGTAGGGTTTTACCCATTTCAAAATCCTCATTTTCCGTTAATATCACCATCACTCATGTGCCAGGCTCGATTTAGGTTGCGTCCAATAGGGTTTGCAGGCAATGATGGAATCTTGCGAGAGCGGCCGTATGACCGCTTATTTAATTTGGATGAACTGAGGCGTTGGGATCCAATTGTGATAATAGATGATGAAGATGAAATAAGTGAAGAAGAGCGAGCGATTCATCCACGGTTTCTTGAAGCTTGAGACAGATGAGGAAGATGATGAATTAATTGAAATGATGTTGGAATATATGTGTGATCGTGTTGAAATAGATGAAGCTACCCATGAAGAAGAAGCAGAGAAGCCAACATGCGCTATTTGCATAGAAGGTTTGCATTTTGCTGAGGAAGATGGCGATGAAAATGGCTATGGAAATCGTACTCTGCGTCGTTTACCATGTTCCCACGGGTTTCACTTTGACTGTATTTCAAATTGGTTTGGCATATCTTTCAAATGCAGTCAAAGTGAAACACATGGGAACATGGTAAACGATGCAGAGAGTGATTTCAATCGCCATTTTCATTGTCATTTTCCTCGACAAAATGCAAACCTTCTATGCAAACCTTCTGCTTCTTCTTCATCGGTAATTTCATCTATTTCAACACTATCACACATATATTCCAACATGATTTCAATTAATTTATCATCTTCCTCATCTATCTACTCTTCAAGAATCCGTGGATGAATCCCTCTTACTTCTTCACTTATTTCATCTTCATCATTTGTTATCACAATTGGATCCCAACGCCTCAGTTCATCCAAATTAAATAAGGGGTCATACGGCCGCTCTCGCAAGATTCCATCATTGCCTGCAAACCCTGTTGCTGCAGCTATAAGCAGTTTTTATATATTTATAAGATATAGTTTTGATTGCATGGAACATTTTTTCTTGGTTGTAAAGTTGGAGTATGCACACACGGTCACAGAAGGGGAGAAAGGAACAGCAGTTTCCATTAGCAGGAAAATGGAAGCACGCGTTCGGTACAGTGATGGTGCAAGGGGGGCGCATGTCAACTTTCCAATTCAGGGTGAAGATCGATATAGTGAAACAAATATTGCCGGAGGTGAAGGAAAAGCACAAGAATGGTGGAGGGCAGCAAAATCTGGTGCACCCTTATTTGGAATTGGTACGGGCAGTGATGAAAAGGTTGCAGCGGTGCAATCTCGTGCGCCAGGATCTAGAATTGGGACGCTCAATGATCAAGAGCGGCCGACCCTAATTGCAGCAACAGGGTTTGCAGTCGGCGCATGCAAGGATGTTATCTTTGCAGAGCAAGCTGACCGACAACCATCCGGAGTTGGGCTCTGAATAATCGAGAGCCGTATGCCCAGTTGTTTAATTTGGCTGATCTTGATTTGGTCATGCCTCAGATCAGCCAAATTAAATAACTGGGCATACCCTCTCAATTATTGAGAGCCACAACTCCCGATCGTTGCTCTGCAGCTTTCTGTGCCAAGATTCCATCATTGCGTGTGCCAACTGCAAACCCTGTTGCTACAGCTAGGGCCAGCCCCTCTTCATCATTGAGTGTGTTAATTACAAATCCTGGCGCCCACGATCTGTTCATCATTTCCATACCGCTGCGCCAGATTGCGAGTGCTGCTCTCCAGGATTCAATGCACTAGTTTCTTGTGCTTCTGCTTCACTCTGTTCTTCTCCATGAATTGGTAAACTCATATGTGTCTTCTTGCATCATCACTGTACCGAACGAGTCTTTCCATATTTCTTTCCATCTACGGACTCAGCGAGAGCACTTATTCCTGTTAATCACTCTCAACCAAGCTGTTACTTTCTTCCCTTTGTGCAAAACTCCAACTATACAAGTCCTATATAAATATCTACGAGATGTAAATTAGCGCTTGAAAATGGAAAACAATTGATAAAAATGGAGTAGTAGAAGAATTGCTGTAAATTAGTGCTTGAAAATGGAAAACAATGGATAAAAATGGAGTATTCAAGGAATTGCTGACACTGTTAAAAGTGGCCAGAATTCGTGTAAAAAAATCAATTTTTTTTTTTTTATAGATGTAGTGTTTGAATTATGTTTTTGAGAGTGGAAATGGATTAGCACCATCAAAAACCTAGAAGACACCTAAAATTATGAAGTTTAACAAATTTTACTTGGATTTACAGAAAGCACTCTCTTTTTTATTTGTCATATAAAATATTCAAGTTGTGTTTGTCTAATAAACACCAACTATAAAAAAAATAAATTATGCAATAAAAATCTGTCATATAAAATATTCAAGGTGTGTTTGTCTAATAAAAGCTAACTATAAAGAATATAAACCATAAAATAAAAATATTGTGTTTGCGTAGCAAAAACCAACTGTAAAGAATCCAAATAAACCGTGTTTATTTGGAACATTCAAACTTCACACAATCTAAACTAAAAAATATTCAAGTTGTGTTTGTCTAGTAAAAGCCAATTGTAAAGAATATTAACTCTTTTATCCAGACTATTTATGAGAAATTGAGGATAGAATACAGATAAATACAGTTTTGTAAAACATTCAAAGTGGACACAATCTAGATCTAGCCGATTTCGTTTGGCACAAAAGTGATGTTGATAACTAGTATAGATCCATCTTCACTCTGGATCTATCCATAGGGATCAAATCTTTTTTCAATCTATGCTAGTTTGCATATCACTATATAGATCGAAAGTAAAGATGGATCTATGCCGATTTAATTGCCCGCTTAAATAGGTTACATTCCACATGAATACCATGGATCAATACCATTGGTTCTCAACAAGATGGGTCAATACCATGTGCCATCTTTATTTTTATTAATATTAATTAGGGTTAAAAATGTTTTTTTGCTTATGTAGTAATAATAATTTGACTCATGTGCTCATGGGGTAGCTCAAGTGCATACGGAGATCTTGGGTTTGAATCTTGTGCTACCCTCGCCCGTGTGGTGTAAATAATGGACATGTATACATGAAAATCTAAGTCTTAGCAAGGTTACAAAAAAAATAGCCTATGTTATTTGGTCCATAGGCTTCACCTAAATAAAACCTCATTTTTTAGTGTTAGTAAATATAAAATGAATTATGGAGTAAATATAAAAAATATTATCTATTTACCATACATATCATTTATTTATATTTTTATTAATTTACCATACCTCTTTTATAAATACGGTATTTGGCCCATGGTATTAAAATAGTATTTGGCCCATAGGGTTCACCTAAATAAAATCTCTTTTTTGAATCTTCATAAATATAGAGAGGTTTATGGACTAAATATTAAAAGATGATTTATTTATTTACCATACCTAGAGTTTATTTATATTTTTATTTATTTACCATACCTATTTTTTTAGTGTTCATAAACCTCTTTATATTTTAAATTTATATTTCTATTTATAAATATAATATAGATTTTATTTCTAAATAGGGCGGGAGATTAAAAATAGTTAAATGTTAAACATTACATGTAACTGTTTACATTTACATTTTATGTTTATGTACATTTATATGTTTATGTTGAGATTCTACCCCATACTACTCTCTTTTATGACCAACTTCTTAAATGCGTTAGTCACCCCTTACAATGAGGGTTAAAAAAACATATGGAACCTTGACTAGGAATTTAAACTTAAAACAACCATAATTAAGCATAGTTTGTTCCCATACCTAACTTCAAAGGATTCCTTGTTTCTAGTCACATATATAAAAACATTCCTTTTCTTTGGATTGAATTTTTGGGTATTCTTCCCTTTGAAAACAATTTAAGACCCTTTCCATTAGTTCTTGGGAAAATGGAGATTTCTCTTTGCTTCTAGGTCTTTAAATTATATTTGAATTGGTTCAAGGTGTTGGAGTCCTATTACCTCTTTCATCTAAAGTATCATATGTAAGAGGGGTTGGAAATGGAACCTTTTTGTCCTTGTCCAACACTTTCAAAAATCTAATGTATTAGGTTATAGGTATGAAGTTTGGTGGGTATTTGACCAGATCCTTATTTCTCGGTTTCCCAAAAATGAAAATTTTCAAAAAAAAAATCTCATATTAATAGAATGAGATTAATAAGTCTTACCGAAAATTATGTTGTTATGTTATTTTCATTGGTTGCAACAAGGTTTGGATCATAGACCTATCTAATGAGTTCGAATCATTTTATACCATAGTTCTTATTTGAAGACAATCTAAATTAATTTGAACCCATAAATCCTCTTTTCTACTCATGATCTCATGACATTGACTATGTCTAGCTCCTTGTCTCTTGGTCTCTTGGATTCTTCCTTGAAGCCTAATTATTTTGAATACTTAAGTGATTACATAATGTATTAAGGTTCCCATATTAGTGGCAATGTACAAGCCTACATGGAATCTACTCTTAGTATAGAGTGATGCAAAAGAGATCAAATCCCCTTCTCATATCAATCAATTCTTTTAGACCTTTGCTCACCTCCAATGCTACAAGGATTTGTGCCATGTCATAGTATGTGGATCCTATGAAAGTCAAACTTAATACATAAAAGGCATGTCCAACATTACCAATTTTTTTAGCACCTCTTCAAACCAAAAAATCAATAGTAGCATTGGGATACAAACCCATACTAAGAGAATCTCCTCATTGTCTAACTTGACATTGAATTTAATATGACATGTATTCAAAAATAGGGATTGATATTCCCACTTTCATGCCATGTCATAGTAAGTGGACCCTACTAAAGTTAAATCTACTACATAAAAGGCATGTACAACATTCCCAGTTTTTTGAGTACCTCTTCAAACAAAAAAATCAATAGTAGCATTGTGATACAAACCCATACTAGGAGAATCTCCTTAGTGTCCAACTTGACATTTGAATTTAATATGACATTTATTCATGAATAGGGATTGAGATCCCCACTTTCACTATTGGTGCAAGATAGTTTAGATACCTTAGTGGCAATTTCAAACACTCAAACCAAAAATCCTTTTACTAGAATTAGGATATGTCGATATTTCCACAATTGATTTGAAGTTTTTCTAAGTCTACTTATCCAATTCCTCCAAAATCATTGTCTTCCTTGGAAAACATCTTACCAATACCACTGTCTTATCTGCATAATGTTGTTAAGCTTTATTTTACCACCCAAGTTCAAGATGTTGATATCTCATGTCTTGTTCATATATTGTGTCTCTTCTTATATTTGGGCCACCACTTAAAGTCTTCAAAACTAGCATATTGTCAACAAAAATACAACTAGAGAAATTATCTTACTAACCTATATCATAGTTTC
This sequence comes from Pinus taeda, assembly GCA_000404065.3. Taxonomy (NCBI): domain Eukaryota; kingdom Viridiplantae; phylum Streptophyta; class Pinopsida; order Pinales; family Pinaceae; genus Pinus; species Pinus taeda. The sequence goes on from APFE031496662.1 coordinate 9,228, forward strand.
AAAGGAAATGAGACTCATTATAGAACTCATTTAATGTGGTTATGGATTAATATCTTGAGTGTGGTAAACCAAATTTTGGAGGTTAATGGATATAAAAAATCAAGGTCATTACTCACATTAGGAAAATCACATTTTTATTATCGTCATTTCTTTGATCATTGAATGGACATATCACCTCTTCACTTAACTATATTCATATATTGACACCTTGATAGTTCACTTAGAATCTCCATGGTGGCATCCTCATGTGGTTGAGGGGAGATGCTCATTCTACAACCTAGTATAACCCAATACGGGGGGATGTGTAAGTTTTTTTATGAGAAGATGCCTCTTAGTTGGTTCCCCTAAAAATAAAACTTAAAAATTATGTTCTAAATAGAAAAATAATGTAGGTTATAATAAGAAAATGAATATGTTGTAAAGTATTTAGAAGTAAAAAAATGTGACTAAGATGTTTAAATCTTTTGATTTGATTATTGATAAAATATTTTAATACGAATTAATATTAACATATAATTAAAATAAGTTAACAAAAAATCATTTTAATATGCGTGATAAAATGTATAGATTTTCATACGAATTAATATTGACATATAATTAAAAATAAGTTAATAATAAAAAATAATTTTAATTTACATGATAAAATAATAGATGTACATGTTGTGTAAGATATTTTAGTGTGAATTGCATATATATTATATATCATTTAATTTTTCATGTATATATTCATCCCTCTCCACTCATCTTAGATCTGTAATTAAGATGGATCTATGCTGGTTTAGATCCTAAATGATGAAGCCTACCAATATCCCACACAAAATCCGATAGACCAAACCTAGGTTGGACCAAATCCTTTGATGATGTGTAAATTGTTGTGGATATTCTGTTGGATAGCTCGTGAGATGTTGGATAGCTCCTGAGATCTATAAAAATTAACCATTTGACTTGGTCATTCTACATAAAACTTTAAAAAAAAATTATAATACAAAATTAATAATTATATTTATTACTATAATTAATAAAATTAATAATTATAATTAATTATAATTATAAAAATATAGAAAGATGAAGGGGCAGATTGCGAGGTAAGAAAATCACATAAGGATGCATATTGACTGATCTACTATTTTTGGATGATGTTTTGATATTTCTCAATGGAAGAATAGGGGATTTGACAAATATGAAGAACACATTTGCATTGTTCCAATTAGCCACTGGTATGACTGTAAATTGCAACAAGTCCACTCTAACATAGGCTCGATGTTCCCAATATGAAATACATTTTGCGCTACAAAGATTCCAGCTCACCTTACTAAGATTGGAGGATGGCCTTAGATACTTGGGTTACAAGTTGAAGCCTCTAGGGTATAAAATAGCAGATTAGACATGGCTTATTTCCAAGATGGAGAAAAGACTCAATATTTGGTACTACAAATACTTATCCAGGGCAGGCAGACTCATCCCAATTAAAGTTATTCTTGAGGCCACTCCAATCTATTAGATGCCATTGGCATGGATTCTTCGTGATATACTCTCCAGGATCCAGGCCTTATGTTGCAGATTCCTTTGGAAGGGAAAACAGACAGGCATAATTTTTGCATGGGTCAAGTGGGAGGCACTCAATTTACCCAAGAAATGGGGAGGATGGGGCATCAAGAAATTAGAGGATTT
>APFE031496668.1:0-11815 GCA_000404065.3 Pinus taeda
TGTATAAATATGTATTGTAACATTGAAAGGAATATAATGAAAAATCAAGATGGTAGTCCCAGTTTTGGGATCCAGTGGGAAATCTCTGTGTATACGTGTTTTATGTGTTATGCTCTCGCATTTTTATTTTTCTTGTGATCTAGAATTCGTATGCAGGTAATTTCTGTACGGGGTTAAAACCTACAATTTATTGTCTGTCATATATTCACTTTTATATATAGACTTTTGTGTATGCAAGTTCAACCTTTTAGAATCTGAAACACCCATCAAACTTCAAAGTGCCTCTGCATATCATTGATCACAAAAAAAAAAAAAATTGTGAACAATTGAACAAATACGTGAATACACACTAAGAAACAAAATCTGCATGGCATATTGGCAGCATATTGAATATAACAAAAATTATTATGCATTCAACCTTTATATATTATTTTTGAAGGCAGCCACAAATGAAAAAATCTTTCATGTCCTCAATAATGGCGACTAAATTAAAAATACGTTAATGAATGTCAGCAAAAATAAACATGTGTATAACATGTTCATGTATGTACAGCGTCAAGGCCCAATGACAGACTTATCAACTAACTTATTTAATTGTACAATACAGGGCCTAGATTTTGATTTGATTTTGGGATCTAGTACAGCTAAAGTACCATGTAATTCATCAATATAAATAGAATAATATTATAAAGAACTAAAAAATAAACTTTCTCAGAACAACATAGATGAAACTTCTCCAACATTATACAGAACAAGATACTAAACAACTTTTGTGCCATTTTTCAACACAATGCTTTTGTTGTTGCATTTTGACAAGGAGATACATGGAGGAGTGAGAAACCTTATAAAGAAGGGGCAAGCATCACAATATAAGATATCTCCACCAATAATAGCTATCTCACACAAGAAATAGAGATTAAATGATCCCTCCAACCTATCTCCACAAATAATAGCTATCCCACACAAGAAATAGAGATTAAATGATCCCTCCAACCTATCTGCACCAATAATAGCTATCTCACACAAGAAATAGAGATTAAATGATCCCTCCAACTTTTCGAATCACCTATATCAAAACATTTGCATCTGCTTTAACCATTCAGCCCTCAGTGGGTCTGACTCTATGCACAACTTGATAATCAAAATATGGATTATGAGATCGTGCAACCAAAACAAACCAAAGAAATGTAAAATTCCTAGACCACTTTTCCTGAAAATAAAGAAAAAAAAATAGCAAATTAGCTTCCAGTAGTTATAGTAACCTAAAAGACTTTGATGAATCAAATTTAGTCGTATAAATCAAATCTTTACATGAGTGCTGGGAAAAACAGATGTTCGAAGCTTTTCCTGTACTTCACTTGACAATTTCTTTTTCAGCTTTCTCAGGATGAATGCAGCTTGATCAGGTGTTGCAGCAATAGAAGTTATTCAATAGCCACAGTCCCAGCATCTGTGAATACCTTCACTTGTATAAAGAAAATCAATGACCCTTTGTGGCTTCTTTCAAAGGATTTCTCTCTGCAAGAACAATAGAAGAATGTTGTTACAAATATTAAAATCACTCACAAAATATGTAGACCAATAGAGAATGATCAGAAAATGCACAAATCATATATACATACCAACAGCCCTAGACCTAGCCCGTTTCAATCTTCTACCAAGTATTGTTGCATTTTTTAATTAACCCTCTATCAGTGCTTTCCTGTCACAATGGTTTGCAAAGAACAAGGTATTGAAATCTCTCCCCTTCTACATATTATGGGGCATTTGGCATATGAGAAACACTAATATTTTGACCAGAAAGATATGGATGTAAGGGTGTCCATCATCAAGATTACTGCTTTTTTTTTATGGATAAAGGACTTGTCAGAAAATGATTTCCAATTTTGCACTCATATTGACCTCTTTCATAACCCTTTTATCTAAAATGCCTTCAATATTTCCTTCGAGAATCATCGATCTTCCATGCACACAAATTCAGATCCACAGCACCATTAGAATTCTAACTCTCCAATAACTTCATACCCACAAACACAAATATAGTTGCATTAACGAAGCTTAATTTCTCTTAAAGCTTGCACTGTAAAATTGAACAATGAGACAATTTCAATAGATCCCTCCATAATATTTTTGGGTTTTGACAAGAAGAAAAAAATTTACCACTACAAAGAAAAATTGAATTGATAAAAGCTTCTAATAAATCATGGAATGCATACCATCTTGAGCCAATGTGCCATTTTGACGCAGATCACATTTATACACTCTTAATAAAAGTATTAAAAGCATCAACATTCAACCATTTTCCTATGCAATGTGACCATGAGTGCTAAACAATATTTAGTTGGTCAATTGGTGTTGCAGACTGCCCTGGAAAATCCAATGTGTGAGTTCTAGGGAGATCAGATTCTATCCACAACTTCTGCTAGTGGTAATTGCCAATGATATCCAGATACATGGGCACAGAGTTAGAGTTCTTGAAACAATAAATTGTTTTGTTATTCTACGCACCTGTAATCTCCTTTGGCACTGGAAATAGTGCCTTGTGGCTTTCGAGCGTAACACGAGTGAAATTGAAGAGCAGAGTCACAGGTGTAACCTATGGAGATGGTGCACCTGTAGGATGAGCGAAGCAGAGATCCAACCCTTTGGAAATGGTGCACCCACAGGATGAGAGAAGCAGCAATGATCCATGGGTCCTTGAAATTTTGGAAAATTCACTTGAACCAAATTCAGGGTCCCTCAGTTATGCATAAGAAATGCTTGTCTGAGGGGCATGTAACTACCCAAAAGAAAATTGAACTGCATGCTAGTGCTAGAGTCCACCATGGTCTGCAGGGTGCCCATGTTGTCATGCAAGAAGACAGTTGGCGGGATTGAGAGCAATCATCATCCAAGTTTGATGTCGTAGAGTTTGACATCGTAGAGCTTGGCAGTTTAGGCCACTCTGTTGAAATAGGGCAGAGGAATGGATTGGGTCTACAGGGCATGTAATGGAGATATTTTCAAAATGGGGAGTCTTCGAACAAGAGAATGCCTGTGGATTGCAGACTGCCCTAGCAAATCCAATGCGTGAGTTCTGGGGAGATCAGATTCTATCCACAAATTCTATTGGTGGTAATTGCCAATGATATCCAGATACATGGGTAGAGTCAGAGTGAAATGAATGACAGAGATCCCTCACTCATACCCTTAAGACCTGGGCTGTCAGGTACTGGTAATGGCATGCACCTGAAGACGAAATTGGGGATTTTGCAGAACAAGGGAGAAAATCATTGGTCTCTTTTGTGCAAACGAATGAGCTGCAGGGGATAGGTCAGTAAGAGGTGGAGAGAATGGGGTTAAAAGTGGAACCAGGAACCAATAAGGGATTGCATTCCAGCCATGACTGCTCGCTCCTTGTATCGACCACCATTTATTTTTTCTGGGGTGGGTTTCCCTGGGAAATGCCTGTTCAACATGGGAATAACCCTCCAACTAAACACACCACAAAAGGAATAAACTTGCAACTGAATTGTAGAAAAACCCTAGGACCTGCACGCAGGGCAAGAAACAAAGAATTAGGGTTAGATGTTGTGTGCAAGAAACAGAGAATTAGGGTTAGATGCACCTAGCGAAGCCACGGAACAGAAATGGGACTATGCCTATAAAGGTGCAAATCAAGATTTAGTTGACAGTTAGTAGTATCTAATAGTGGAAAAACATTTAATCGTCTAACAATAGATCTGACGATCAGGATTATCACCGAAAGGTTGTTGGGGGAGTTTATTTCATAGGGAAACACCTTACGGCGTAATTAACCAAAAGAATATAATATTTTAATCATACTAATTAATTAAAAATGTGTAATTATATTTATTAATTAAAAATGTTAAAAATATATTCCTTGGTCGGAATAAGGGCGGTGTTAGAGGCACCAAGCCTGAGTTGATATGGACAGTACAGTGAGATTCATTGCAGCCGCACTCCAAATGCTCAAGGCACGAAGTGCGGTGTCCTTTGCCTTGAATGCATGGGAGGTGGGCTGGCAAGGAGGCAGAGGTAGAGGGGGACATAAGGGAAGGTGGTGAAGTGGGATGGTGTATTGGACATGCAGGGAAGGTGGAAGGTATAGTGGAGAAGGAAGGAGCTGCAAAGCGGAAGGGAGGGGAAGCAACGAAGGCTGCAGGCAACCGTCAACTGTCAGGTATGTAGACTGGTCATGGCCTTGTTTAATTCATAAGCTCTGGTCGGGTTCCAAGGGAAATCCCATGAGTCGGTGGGAGAGTTGTTGGGAAGGAGGGAGAGGAGCGAGGCCACCCCAGAGAGGCTTATCTCAGTCAGGTAGAAACTAGGGTAGGCAAGGGGGAAATATTGCTTGGCTTTGTGCTATTTTTATTCTGCTCTCAAGCAAAAACTGGGGCTATGGCATGTTTGGCACCGTGAGGAGCTTGCAAACAAGGCCAAACTGAAGTGACCAGCCTGCGGGTAGAGGGCATCAAGGGCCAGCCCCGCTTGGGCACCTGAATGCAACTGAGCGAGGTAAGGGGGATTTGCAAGTAGGGGGTTGGGATGATAGCAAGGTAGGCAATGGGTTGAGCGAACCCGAGCAAATGGCAAGGCAGGCCCATATGGGAATAGCTAGGGACCCTGGGGGCCTAAGAGGCAGAGAGACGAGTTGAAAGCGGATGGGAAATGACAGGAAGAGGAAAAGGTTTGCGGGTATAGGAGCTCTAGCAGCACCTGGCTCCATATGGGTCTGCGAGCCAGGATATGGCAGCAAGAGGGGGACCAATACCTGAACCAAGGTAAGGGTGCAAGGCAGGGAGAAGCTCGGGGACTCCTGCTTGAATTCCATCACCACTTGCCACCTGTGGGCATAGGGGTACCTCTACCCAACGCAGGACAGGCATGGTAGTGAAGTATGGCTATTACATTTGCACTGCGTTGAGATGAATGATGTATGGAATCTAACGATGTCAAAATGCATACATGTTATAATTTAGCAGGGTATGGCTCCAGCAAGACGTGGCCGTTGTAACGACCTGCAGTTCGGTTGATGTGCGACCGTGGGTGAAGCCTGAACAAGCACGCATTTAGAGCTGAAACAGCTACGGTTCTGTTGAAGGGCGAGCTCATGACTTGAGATGCGATGATACATTATGTGCATATGAGGAGGGCGAGCCGAGTTTATATGCATGGGAGCGTGGGATAAAACATATGAAGCTGACCCATACTTGGAGAACAAGCCGACGATGCGTTTGTGGAAAAGTAGGGTTGTGCGAAGCATGGAGAACGAGTCGGCTGGGTGGGCTGACTCGCCCTGCCACCCGTATAAATAAGAGGATCATTGGAGTCATTTAACCATCGTTCATTCGATCATCCTCTCTTAATGAGCTACTTGGATGCAGGGCGAAGGTGGAGCGGGAAGTGTGAAGTTGGGCGAGCCACAGCGTGCAGAGCTGCACGATGGGTGACCTAGGCGGGTGCCCATGCAAGGATGCACGACGGGTGACCGAGTTGAGCGTCCGAGCAGGAATAAACGACAAGGTGACCGGGTAGGGTGTCCGCTAAATGGACGAACCGAAGTGCGGAACAGGTGAACCATGAGGGCGCGCCATGCATGGAGGTGAGTTGGTTGACACGGTGAGGGTGTGCGGACGGGCAACTGGGTGAGGGCACGCTGTGCATGACGAAACGGTGGAGACGAAGGTTGGAACCGGAGGTTGTAGAGTTGGGCAGGCGGTACTACGTGCTATTCATACAATTTGGGCATTCGCCAAGGGTTGTCAAGTGGGACTGCGTGTGGGCAGGTGTACACGGTTTGGGCATTTGCTGACCAACGAAGAGCAAGCCAGGTGAAGATGTGCGACGAGGTGAACAACAGGTTGATGAGTCATGCGGTGACCGTGCCGAGGTGCCAACGAGCTGGGCAACCGAGTTTTCCAAAGTTGGAAATTTGGCTAAGTATAAATTTAGGGTTTTCCAAGGACTTAGCCTATACTTTGTAAAAGTGGAAAAATTGTATAATATATTGATTCGGGCAGACTCATATCGCAGGGAGTTTCCCCTCCCTTTATACTATTGTGCATTTCTCTTGTGTAATGATGATGTTAATGAATGTGTATGGGTGTTCATTGGTATAAAGTAACACATTAATAATACTTTGTTGCGAAACACAAACTAAGTATGAAAAGTGGAATGTTAGGTGTAGTCTACAATTGTAAGTATTGGTGAAAAGAAAACGATTGGTAGTGCAGCACCTCACTATAAGCGGTTGAAAGACTACTAGTGGTGTAGGGGCATGACAGTTGGTATCAGAGCAAGGTTGCTCGTGACAAAGTGACAGTGGAAGCAGGTACTTGCAGGTGAAGGAAGCTTATTTCACATATAGGTGGAACAAGGGCTGGTTCATGGTTGCAGGGAACTTGGTGAAGCTGGTGAATGGTGAAGCAGGTTTAGCAGGGGTGAAGCTTAGTGCTTGGGCCAAGCTCAACGACAAGGCATGGCAGGTTTGGAAGGATGCAAAGGGAAGCTCTTGCTTACCTTATACAGGTTGAAGCGGATGAAAGAAGAGAATCCCCAGATTCGAAAGGAACTTGAAGTCCTGGAAAAGAATGTTGAATACGAACTTCTTCAACTTGGTTGGACAATGGAGCAAGATGAAGTTGTAGATTGTGCTGACAAGAAGAGGAAGCCATGATAATCGAGGATGTTGCAGACATGACCATGATGGAGGATGAACTTGAGATTGATCAAGTTGGACCAGGATCGTCCAGGTTGCAGACATGGATGGATGAGGATACTCACATGGAGGAGCCTCATGATGATGAAGTAAGTATTGATACTTGTGTTTCACTTGAGCATTTGGTAGATGGACCGTATGCAAGGAAGGGCAAAGCCAGTTTGCCGATGCAGGGGAGCACCTTACCATGGATGTCTATGATGAGACCTTGTATGGAGAAGCAAGGATTGTTGATTGTTACAGGACTTGTTAGGGTTGTTTGTGACCTTATGGTAGAAGGTACAAAGTCCCGTGACAAGGGAGGAAATTGATGATCGTTGCGTGGGATTGGGTCATGCTTTAGCCACATGGAGAATTGGCTAAGTGCCCAACATGACTCATCAACATATTGAAGAAGGGCACACACACTTGAGTCACTTGGGTGGACTTCTCATGGCCGAGACCAAGAGGAAGTCTTGGTGGAACCTTTAGTGGGGGAGCTATGATGGAAGGGACTCGTGATGATGATGATATGGTTGGGTGACCAAGTTCACTAGACCGAAGATTGCAGGCTTGGATGAGGATGACCGATTGTTGTGATGGGTCTACTTGGTTGGACTACATGGGAAACTTAGTCATGGACATCAGGTTGGAGACATGGAGCATGGCAGTATTATGCAGGGACATTATGCGGGAGCACTTGTAGAGGTGTCACTTATGCACATCCAATGAGGAGTGCCAAGGCAGGGATGTTGTGCAGGTGGATTTGCTGATGTGACATGGAGATGTTTTACTTATGAGTCGATGGAGAGTTTGTGCACTTATGTACAACAAGGCTATGGACTTGGATGGAGTTGTGAGCAGACTATGGAGCATTCCTACTACATGGAGAGCTGAGGCATCTTGCAGAGACCTTTGGGCCGAGACTTGTATGCTTGCTGAGATGTTGGTTGGAGATGACTCATGGAGCTCATGATGACTTGAGGTTGTGACTTTTGGGGACTTCATATATGGTGGACTTAGAGGATCTGATGCATTGAGGAGCTGAGATCAGAGACTTTGATGCAGGATGGGGTGCATACTTTCAAGTGCATGTATGGGAATGGCTTGAAAGAGTGACTTGATGTGGAGAATCGATATGAGACACTTTGGAGTGATGGAGTTACGACGATGATGATGCCTTGGTGGCAACACTTGAGCATGGGTTGAGCTGAGACTTAACCCCTTTTGACACATGGGAGTTGATTGATCTACGATCGTGGGCAGCACATGGATAGACGAGACAGGTATGTACTTGTTTCTATGGCAGACTTGAGGGATGGCACATTGTAGATATGATGGAGGTTGCTTCATGGACCTGGATTTGGCACATCGAGAGTCGGGTTTGATGAGACGATCTCTTCACTTTGAGGAGATACACATATGGATGATGATGTTGGGATAGATGTGGATGATTTCATGTGGCACATTAGTACCAGACATCATGGAAAGAATGTTGCAGATGAGATGAGGGCTACTTCATGGACCTGAGCATGGCTTACAATTATATGGAGAAGGATTCTTGATCGAGTTGAGGATGTGACAGGATGTTCAGAGAAACAACTGATGGTGGCATGAGGATGTGCATTCTCATGGTTTGAGTGTGACAGTTGGATTAGCTACCCAACTAGTTTGAGTCAAGAGGGGATCTAGTGTACAGAGATGTGTTAGCATTTGTTGGTGTATCATGGTGTTGTGCCATACAACAATCCCAATTTCATATCATTACTATTCTAAAAATATAATGTGAAATGGGTCCCTTTTAATTTTTGTTTCAAATTGATATCAATTTAGAGTTCTATTTCAAAAAAAGGCTCGAATAAAAGGAAACATTATTAAAGGGCCAATCAAAAAACCCCAACATAAAAAGATTTATCTTTATCATTGCGATAAAGCGATCGCAAGATCGCATATCGCAATGACAATAAAAGCACAACTTAAAGGACAGCTTGGTTTTCGCCGACGCGAAATCACTATCGGATATTGGCAAAAGCATAAAGTAACATAAGTAACAACCCTTGCTCCAATGCGATGTGAAATCGGCGATCGGCGATCGGCGATAACACATAAAGTACAAATAAGCTCCCCCTCTCCCGATGCGATGCGATATCGCTATCGGCAATCGGCGACTCACCATGCCCTCATTCTAAGCGACCCTCCTAGCCGTTCCCGACGCGATGCAATATCGCTATCGGCGATCGCGGATTCCAAACAAAACCAATGTAATAACTTAGCATTTCCCCAATGCCCGATTTCGAAAAGGAAAAGAGCGCATTTTTCAAAGAAAAAGTCATAAATGGAAGTTTAATATGATTTATTCGTAATTAAGGCAATATCCTTTGAAAAGCCACTCATCCGTGTTCAAACCGCCAAATCGCCCAAGGCATGCTTCAAATGAATCATTTGGCCATTAATCGAAGCGACTGGAATTAATGAGATTGACAGGCCATAACGACCATTTAATGAGAACAACAGGCTTGCGATCTATCCACGGATTTGATCCAAAGGCCACCTTAAGTCAATTGATCGCTATGAATGCATCCAGATATATATACTTCATTCTGTTCAATTCATGTTATTGTTGCCTGCGTTACGCCTATCTTTCGCTCTATGCAGGATTCTTCCATAAAGACAGAAGAAAGTGGGATGGGAAAGAAGTCCAAGAAGACCACAATGCCTACTGCTTCGCCAGCCGCGGGGCAAGCTGTTGTTGATCCGAGCGGTAAGAACAAAGGGCTTATATCAGATACAACGTGCTTGGGACTTACCAGAACCACTTGGCAAGGGACGTATAATTTGATTGAAGCAGAAGAGCCGAAGGTGACCGAGGTAGAAATCTCATGCGATAACACCAGTAAATCCGACGCCAATTTAAAAGACTTGGCCGACTCCTTTCTACACAGAATAGCGGCCCGGGAGCAAATTCTCCCATACACGGATGTGGTAAGGTGGGCAATCCAAGAACTCCCAATTATCAACAGATTGTTTAGCACTGCGGATGGGAGGATTTTCGGTTCTTTTCGAACTGAAGATCTAAGGCTAATGTATCACCTACCGGCAGAAGAGAAAAAATACAATGCGACATTTTTGGAGAAATTTCGAGCAGAGAACGAGACCGAGTCTGAACCAATTCGAGGCTGGTGACAGAACCCAACGAAACAAAAGCACGAAACCTTAGGTAAGTACTCAGTTGACTCCCTATGTTCTCCTTACTGCTATGCTAGAATTATGATGTGTAGACTATGGGGATTGCATGACTTTGCCAATTTTACCATAGAAATGGTCCCCTTAATGGAGGCGGCATGTAGTGGTGAAATTATGGATTGGGCGGTTATATTATCCGACAAATTAGCCAAAGCCATCCTCGATTTCAGGTCTAACTATTGCGTCACAGAAAGGGTTATTCCGCCATTCTATTACAGTGCCTATGTGATGGATGTGTTGTGTTTTAATTCTAAATTTCCTGTACTGGGATGGAGGTGGACGTCGCAAGACCCCACACCCATTCACATATATTATCAAAAATTGTGGAAGACTAATTATAAGCACCATCTTTATCAAATCTGAAACGGTTTTATGTTGCCAATTCATTATTCCATTTTTGATAAACCTGCCCCAAAGATTTCTGAGCAAGCAGGGGTAGATTTGACTACAATAGCAAGCTGGTTTGGGGAGGAGAAATTCACCTACATCAGAGTTTTTGGCAGTCAGGTCAGGCCGCATTTGCTGCCACTTTACATCCCCGGTAAGTTACTTGCAAGGGAAGTAGCTTATCAAAGCAATGCTGAAGGGGTTACTCAGACCCTGAAAAGAGCGAAAAAACATGTTTGGCCTTCTTTTCCCTTACGGATTAGCATTTATACCCTGCATGATATTAAACATGCAGAGAAGGAAGCTGGGAAAATGAATTTGCTCACTCTGGCTACTCTACCAAGCAGGTAGTATGATCTGAGGAAGATCGATTACAATGCGCTCGACCAGGCCAAATTGGCCAAGGTCGAGCATAAAGAAGACAGATTCGAGGATTTGTTTGCATCAGCCAAATCGTTGTATCAAGTTAAGTCGCTTGCTAGAAATGTGTATAACGATGAAGGGCTAGTCGAATTTAACAGAATTAGAGAACAGAGGTTGCAAACTCTGCCTCTAGACCTGTTAGCGAGTGTTCCGATGACAACCAGATCAAGCGACCCTGAACAGCGAAGTAATATGCCACCTCCTACTACATCAAAGCAACAGGAGGAAGTGCATAGCCAGCGGCAGGAAGTAATCCAGGAAAATGCGCAGCGACAAGAAGAAACCCAGGCGAAAGCCCAAGAAGAGAGCAGTTCTAAAAACAATAATGATATATTGGTTGATCCGAATTTGCTACAGCAATGGCAGCAATTCAGTTTTATTATCAACAACCTAGAGTGCTCAAAAGATGATGAGGTTTCTAAAGAAAGCGACACGCAAGAAGCGACATCAAAATCGGTTTCGGGTGAAACCAACGGCCTACCCAAATCAAAAGAAACGGAGATAATTCCTAAAGATCCAACAGGAGAAATCGTTTTGCAAATTGAAGAGATTCCTCCTTTGGATGTATTTTATAGCCCTAAGCATAAAGCTGTTATAAAGCGACAGAGGAAAAGGAGAAGAGCGGATCAACCTTCCCCATTCCCTGAATTAACAGTAACAGGCAATGTTGTGTGGAAAGAGGAATTCGACCCCTCCGATGACTTAACCAAGCTATCGCAATTTGCTGGAGCATATTCAGTGGCAACCATTGATAAAGCATCGGAGATAAGCAGTTTATTGAAGACCAAGGACCAAGACATCTCTTCGCTACAGGCGAGATTATCAGAAGTTCAGCAGAAGGCAGAGCAAGCGGAGCAAGAATTGCTAGTGCAGCAACAGAACAATAATCAGCTGACCAAGCAATTACAAGAGCAAAAGCAGAGGATTGATGAAGGCACAATCAAAAGGCAAAAGGAGCTATCGGTGGCACTGGAGCAATTAAGAATATCAACTGAGGGAACAATGAAAGAAAAAGATGAGCAAATTGCTCAATTGACCACTCAAATTGAGCAAATGAAAAAG
>APFE031496676.1:1178-15919 GCA_000404065.3 Pinus taeda
ATGATGAATAAGAAATGATGAAAATTCAAATAATTATTTAAATTTTATATCATCAAATATTATATTATAATTAATCTTAAAGAATAAGTCTATGATCTAAAAATGATGGATAAGAAATGATGAAAAAAAAAGAAGATAAAAATCTAATTTCTTTATTGTACTTTTTTGAAAAAAAATATATATGGTCATGCATTATCTATATACATCACAACTAAAGGAAGTAGATAAAAACCTAATATCGTTAGGCAAAAATATCTTTCCTACTGTTATCCATTATCCGCATGCAGCACAACTTCAGAAAGGCATGGTTCAATGGATTGATTATCCAAATGTCTGGGTTGGAAACTCTTTGGAGGACGGTTTTCAACGGTGATTGCAAAGAGAAGGATTTCATGTCCATCATAAGATCATTGGTTCACATTATAATCACATATTCTTGAAAAATATCTTGATTGCAACAAATTACGTTTAGTAAAAGGCATCTGGATTATAAGTAAATTAGTGAAAGTATCAACCATTTGTGGTCTTTTGAGCAAAGTTCAGAAGTCTATTGATGATAAGCATGGTCTCATGAAATATAAATACAAAATGTATTTATAGTTGATATTTTGAATTTTGTATTTTAAAATTGGGTTAAAAGAGATAAAATTGAAATTTTTTATTTAAAGATTGAAAATTGTAATGCAATATAAAAAAGTAATTTTTATTTTAGAATTTGTTTGAGTGGATTAAAAAATTTATCTGTCAAAAAAAATTTAAAAACTTATCATATTTTAATGGTCAAACCCAAGACAATCATTACAAACCATCAAAACCAAATATCCAAAGTTAAAAGACATTTTAATAATCAACAAGTCTCCCCCTCCAGAAGCCTCACTTGGAGAACTTGCACTGACCACTATAGCCAGGCTTGCACATAATTCTCATTTTTAATATAGAATTTCAATATCTGCCACAAAAAAAAGTCCATTGAACATCCTCCTCATCGTCCTCCAAAGATGCTATGTAGTCATCCAGGTTGAAGGAAAAATCATGTGTCTTTATTGGTTCCTTCAAAGATATCAAAGTTTCATGACCTGGGAGCTCCTCTTCTTTTATATGAGTCGACCCTGTGATGTCCATCCTTTGAAGTTGTGCAAGGCCAGAAAGCCCTTCTATTTTGGTCAATGCACCACAATACCTTAAATGCAGAGTTATTAGTGCTGTTGGAAATGCTCCAACCTCCACCAGATTTCTGCAATGGTAGATTTTGAGATGTTTAAGGTTGCGGCAAATACCTGCAGGAAATATTACCTGTGATATATCTGTGTGGTAAAGCTTTAGCTCGTTGAGTTGAACCATGCTTAATAGCTCTTCTTCATCTCCTTCTGTCCTTTTAAATGGCAGTTCAATTAAAGGACACCTGCATACTGTTAAAACTTTCAGATTGTTCATCTTCATGACAGTTGGTGGTAGGTACTGTATTCCACATCTTGATATGTTCAACACAGTCAATTGAGTCAACAGGCCAATTGAATCAGGCAAACATTGAAGATTCTCGCATTTCCGAAGCCACAATTCCTTCAAACTCGTTAGATAACCGAGCGAAAGTGGAGGTACTTCCAACAAAGGCCCTCCTAGTCTCAGGAATTCCAAATTTCTGAAGCATAAAACATCACTCGGCAACTCTTTGAGGTTTGTACCCGCCAAATTTAATTTTTTCAGGGATTGTTGATTGCCAACTTGGGGAGGCAGTAATTCCATCTGGAAACAACGTGAGAGATCTAAGCATTCAAGCATGATTATGTTTCCAAGTGTTTCGCTGAAGATGGTCAAACTGCAGCATCCCCTCAAATGCAGATGTTTCAGTTGCAATAGATTGCCGAATGAATTTGGAAGCATCTTCAGACTTCGACACTCAGTCAAATCGATGCTTTTTAGATTTGTTAAATGCCCCACAGAATTTGGAAGCATTTCCAAACTTTCACACCGATACAGAACGATGCTTTCTAGATTTGTCAAATTCCCCAGAGAATTTGGAAGCATTTCCAAACTTTCACACCCAGACAGATCGATGCTTTCCAGATTTGTCAGATTCCCGAAAGATTCAGGTAGCAATTCTAAACTTTCACACCAACTCAGATTGATACCTTGCAAATTTGGCAAATCCCCCAGGGAATCTGGAAGCCGCTTCAGATTTTCACACCTAGAAAGATCGATCCGCTGGAGATTTGACAAATTTCCTAAGGAATCTGGAAGCTTATCCAAACTTTCGCACTCCTTCAAATCTATACTTTTGAGATTTCTCAAACTCCCCAAAGAATCTGGAAGCTTCTTCAAATTTTCACACCCAGCTAACTTAATGTATTGGAGATTTTTCAAATTCTCCAATGAGTTTGGAAGCATTTTTAAAAGTTCACACTCAGAAAAATCAATGTCTAGAAGATTTGTTAAATTCCCGAAAGAATTTGGAAGGATCTTTAGACATGCGGACCGAACAAAAATGTGTTGGAGATTTTTCAAATTCCCCAAGGAATATGGAAGAATCTCTAAACTTTTCCCATATATATGGATGCTTTGGAGATTTGATAAATTCTCCAACGAATCTGGAAGCTTCTTCAAACTATCACACCCAATTAAACGGATGCTTTGCAAATTTGTTAAACCCCCAAAAGAATCTGGAAGCATCTTCAAACTTTTACATTGATCCAGAACTATCTCTTGGAGATTTGTTAACCTACCGAAGGAGCTTGGAAGAACCTGCAAGTTGTTGTACGCTCTTAGTGTTAGATATTTCAAGGAGCAAAGATCACAAAATTCTTCCGGTAACGATGCTAGAGGCACCCCCGCAGCATAAGAATATCCAGCTTCGATCTTTTCAAGGTGCTTCAACTGCCCTAATGACTTTGGAAACTCTAGAAGTGGCCCAGCAATATTCAACTCTCGCAACTGCAGAGGTACCTGCAATATTTACGTATGAATCAAAACAAATATAAAAAACTACACTAAAAGAGATTATCACCTACAATGCATCCAGATCGACCTACCTGAGATTCGCATTGCCACAATCTTTCCAAATTACTCCCAGACACTTCTAAAACTCTTAAATGGTGCATTGGAATCGAAGAAGGCAGTGAAGAGCAGGGACACTTATTCCAGCGGAGCCATAGGAGCTTTGGTAACCGGACCCAAGCCCATATGCTTTCAACAAAATCGCCTTCAGCTTCAAGAAGTTGCAATCTCTTGATTTCCAATACCTCATCACTGGAACTTCCATTCAATGCCAACAATTGTTCGCCCCAAGTATTTCTTTGGTTGGACTGGGTAGCCATCCTAATTCCGCGCACTTCTGTCTGTTTGTGCTTTGAAAGCATTAAGCAATTGCAACAGAGTATGTGGAACATTACTTTGAATATAAAATCTTGAAAACTGTGGACACTTTCAAAGGTTGGGATGATTGAAACATTGGCAGGGGATAACTGCTCCAACAGATCAGGAAGGTTTTTAACCGGCCGCCAAAGACGACGCGCCATTAGTGTCGAAGTGTCAGCAATATATCTTCCCAGGTCCCTTAGGTGATCATGCATTCTTATTTTATTTGCATCATCCACCTCCACGAGGCACTTGTTCTGTAAATTCTTAAATCCCACCAGACCACCCCATACTCTTATCCACATGTCCCTATCCTCTCCTGTGGAAAAACAAGCAATATCTAAAAATATTTGTTGCTCTTCTCCATTTAGGGAGTCATAACTGATTCTAAGTATCCTTTGGATGTCAGCAGGCAGTTGGTTAAGTCCATTTAATACCTCTTCCCAGTAAGATTTCTCACTTTCTCCACAGAGAAGAGCCCCAAATACTTTCAAGGATAACGGCAATCCATCACAGGCCTCTAAAAACCCGTTCATCAAATTTTCAAATCCTACTGGCGGATATGACTGAGAAAAGGCATAAGAGCAGAAAATATGTTGGGAGTGTAGTCTATTGAGGCGGCTCAGGTGATAAATTGATGATTCAACAATGCCTGCACTTCTAAGCACACCCTTGTCACGAGTTGTAACCAAAATCAAACTACTGGGGTCAAGGACATCCTTAATTGGCAAGAAGGCATCCAGCTGATCGACATGATCCACATCATCTAATATTAAGAGAGCGTGAAAAGATGAGAGGTGTTTCTTCAGTATCTCAATACCTTCTTCAACCCTGCGAATTTTGATATCTCGATTTTTCAAATCGCTAATTAGCTTGCACTGCAGAGAGTTCAGATTGCCTCTGGTTGCAGTTTCCCTCACATCAAATAAAAAGGAGGATCCATCGTAGTTTGATCTCCTACTGTTGAAGAAATATTTTGCCAGGGTCGTTTTCCCAACCCCGCCTAAACCCACAATCCCCACAACCTTGGCTTCCCAGCGGTGTTCACACTGTTGCTGCAATAGCACCGCCCTTTCAAATGCTTCTAGTTTTTCCCTCAACCCAGTTGGATATTTTGCCACATCCAACTGTGGTGGAGCTATTTTCAGCACTTTTTGCACCAATTTATCCAAGAGTTCGTATTCGTCCCTGAATAGTCGTTCAGGGGGTAAAAGTATAATGAGAAAAACCTACCTGAGTTGTCATATATTTACCTAAATCAATCAAACCAAAAAAAATTAAAAACCTAGAACATTGATTGGAACAATGGCAGATACTCACCCCTTAAAGGCCTCCAGCTCCAAACCGCTTATATTGGCAACATCAGAAAGAGCCTTTCTCCATTGTTGAATTTTTTCGATGCCGTGTCGTCGCTTCTCTTCGTGTTTGTGCAGAGCTTTAGCGTACGGTCCATCTCTATCTGTGCCCGTCCACCCGGTCCACCGGAGATGCTCAGGCTTAACTTTGTGAAATACAGGAATAATGGTTTTTCCCGAATTCACCATTGAAATGAGTTCATCGAGGCACCATTTCGAGTCGGCATAGCCGGGAGAGAAAATTGCAATATGAACAGACGCCACTTCAATAGCTGCTTCGATCTGGGCAGGTATTTCTTGTCCAACCTGCATTTCGGGTTTGTCAAGAAAGACCTGTAATCCAGATGAAGTAAGGCTACGGTAGAGAGGAATTGCAAAAGTTTCCTTGAGATCAGGCCCACGATGGCTGATGAACACATCGTAGTACTGAGAATAAGAAACCGGAGCGGAACCCGCCATGGAGGAGGAAGAAGCAGCAGCACAAGCATCATCTGCCATTGAAACTGAAATCTGGACGGATAGAAGTGAAAGGATACGAAGATGTGCAGGCACCGAGCCAGAAGAAGGGTAAAAGCGCAGGGAAGCCAATGGGTCAATATAAAATGCCTGCTACTTTACCTTCCCCGAAAGGAAAGCGTCACGCGTTTGAAGGGAAGATGGATAGATGATGATGTTATTCTCAATATCGCTGTGCGTAACTACCACGCAATAGCAGTCAGTAGTGAAAGTTCTTTTTAACTTTATAATTTTTAATAAAAGTTTAATCAATTATATTATACCTTTTTTTAATTTGAAAATTGTAAAGTTATAATAAAAGTTAAATCAAACACATTATATCATTTTAATTTGAAAATAGTAAAGTACGATTCAGAATTATGTATTTTTTTATTTAATTAGAATAAGAACTTTTGAAGAATTCGTAACTTGATTTCAAAGATCTGTTGGCATCCGATATAATTATTTCATAAATAATATAAATAAACTAATTACAACATGAAAATATAATAATTATTATTTTATAAATACTATAACTAGAATTATTACCAGATAAGTGCCCAAACAACTATAAGTTCAACTTTTGTGTTCCCATCAATTTAATCATCCTCCTTCTTTCTACATTTGTTTCCTTGAGCAACTCCATCAAAAAACCCAATAGGGAGATCATGAGAGATTGTTATTCAACCAAATCATAAAACAAAAGAAAAGATAGATCAACAACTTGAGAATTAGCCTCTTCGAGGAGGCAACCCCCTTTACATCATATAAATGAACAATTCTTGGATGATACAAATGGCAAGACCTCCTTGATACAAATAGGAGTCTAAGGGGTCATAATATAATCAGAGCCTACATAACAATAATAATATAAGGGTACAACAATAACAATAGTGTTTTACACTAACAATAACAATAAGGGGGCTATATTAAGATTATTGGGATTTAACATGCCCCTCTCCTTCAAAAAGTGTTGTCTTCAATGCTTGAGTAGTTATGAATGCTTCTGTATAACATTCTCATCCTCCCATGTGGAATCTTCAGCAAGTTCTTCCACTTAATGAGGTACTCTGAAATTGATCGATTTTGTAGATGTCGGGTTCTTGTTTCCATGATTGTTTCAGGCTCCAATATGATTTTTCCTTCTTTGTCAAGTTTTGGCAATACTGTTTGCATTGCGAGCTTGTCACCGATAGCCTTCTTTAAGCATGAAACATGGAAAACTAGGTGTACTCTGGAAGACACAAGTAGTTTTAATTTGTATGCCATAGTACCAATCATTTGCAACACTTTGTAAGGACCATAATACTTCGGTGTAATTTATTATCTTTCTTAGCTTGCTTGAGGAACATTTCTTTATATGGTTGTAGCATTAAAATTTTAGTCACCTACATCAAAACTTCTTTCACTGTGATGTTGATTCGTGTTACAAATTGTAGCAAGAAAGGCTAAATTTGACTTGTGCCTTAGTCAAATTTAGGAATTTGATTTTCCACATCAGCAAGATGACTTGGATTGCAATTAAGTTGTGTGACATGACCTTGTCTACTAGTTTACAAAGTAAATTCGAGTTATAGGCTAGAATTAGAGTGGTGCATGTGGTGATTGATCACAATAGTTCCAAACAATTCTGAAATGAGATACATTTGACTTCCTCCTAGAGAAAGCTTCTTCGTGTGTGATCATGCCAAGTATTCTATGAGGATTACAATTTTACAAATAAATTGTGGTGTTGCATGATTTTGCCCATAGATTCAATGGAAACCCTTGATCATGCAACATGGCTCTTGTTGCTCCCACTATGCTTTTTTTCTTCCTCTCTACCACCTCATTTTGATGAGGGTTATGGGGCGTTATGAGTTCTCTTCTAATACCCTTTTGGCACAAAATTCCTTGAAGGTGTTAGAAAAAAATTCTCCTCTGTTCTCACTTCTCAAGGTTTTCAATTTCTGACCAAACTCCTTTTCAACCAATCCTTTGAATTCAACAAATTTTGAGAAAGCTTCATCCTTCTTCAACATGAAGGAGATCCAACATTTTCTTGAAAAGTCATCAACATAAATTACATAATACTTGTGTTTTGTTGTAGAGGTTGTCGAAAATGGTCCACATACATCAGAGTGGGCTGACTCCAAGATTGCTCAGGCTTTGCTATGTTGGCCCTGGAAGGTGGATTTGACATATTTCCCCAATGTGTACCACTTACAAACATCATGCTAGTCAAGGGTACATTTCGGGAGACTGGTGGTAATCTGATCTTCAAGGCTCCATGGTGTAAGTGTCCCATGCGCCTGTGCAAGAGTTCTCCAACATCCTGACTCTGCACACTTTTTTCCTTGATACTCAATGAAACACAAGCTTCCACCTTAAGTTTGTATAGATTCTTCACTCTAACTCCAATCTGTTTGACTTGCTTAGTAACTACATGTCTCAAAATGACTTTCCCCTTACTGAAAACGACATCATAGCCACGATCCTCCAATACAGCTACAAAGATGAGGTTTTTCTTCAACCTAGGTACATACATGACATATTTCAGATGAAGGTGGGAGCTTGACTCCCTCTTAAAGATTATGGTACCAATTCCTTTGGTACTATACCGCCCGTCATTGCCAAGTTTTATGTGCATCTAGAGTTCCTTCTCCTCTAAGCTATTGAAGAATTCTTTACATACTGTCATACAGAATGAGACACCTGAATCTAGATACCACACACTCCCCATCACAGTGCTCGCCATGCATGCGATCAGGGTGAAGTCTAATTTGAACTAGGAGGCAAGTGCTTCACCTTCTGCTCGTCCTGAAGGCTTCATGTTAGACATTTTGTGAAAACACTTTTTTGCATAGTGCCCATATTCATGACAGTGAAAACATTTTATCTTACTCATATCTTTATTCTTTCCATTGTTCTAGCTGGAATCTAGTTTACTTTGGGCATTCTTACCCTTCCCAAACAAGGAAAAAATACCTTCCTCCTCAGATTTGGATGTTACTCCATCTCTAGTATTCCGCTGAATTTCTTCCTGCACCATATCAGACCACAATATCTCCCAGTTTGGCAATTTTTCACTTCCATTTATAGAATCTTGGTAGTTGTGCTAGGATTTTGGAAGGCCTAGGAGAGCTAGGCTCACTAGTTCTGAAGAGGGAATATTTTCTCCAACTCCTCCAATCTCATATTGACATTGAGTGAATCTAGAGAGGTAATGTGGAATGGTTTCTCCTTTCTGCATGCCGATGTTTCTAAACTTGTCCCTCAATGCCAATTCCCTGGCATCACTACTATTTTTTAATAGCTCAGTGAGGGTCTTCCACATAACAAAGGGAGTCTCCTTGCCATGTAAATTTGAGACTATGTGATCTCCACCACCCTCCATAATGATCCTCTTGGATTTTGTGGTATCCTTCTTCCACAGTGCAAGTTCTTGTGCATCAGATGTCCTTAGCTGTGGGATGTCAGTTTTGGTGTACTCCAACACATAATTATCATAGATAACTTCTTCCATCTTGTCCTTCCATGCTATGAAATTAGAGGTTCCCTCAAGGGCATACTCCAATCTTAATCTGTTGAAAAATCTTTTCCTGCATGGAAGAAAAAATGGCTTCACTGAATCTGCAAATCGACATCTCTGAAGGAGAGGCTCTATAGATTGGTTTATAGTGTGATTTTTACTCGATACCATGTAGAAATTAATAGAAATTTTCTACTACTGATGTATTCAAACTGAAAACAAGAGATTACAAATTTCCTCTATTATTATGCAGAATGGAAATCACAATTTAGAAACACATGCGATGACACACAACCATTAAAACACCACAAGAACACAATGGTTTATGGGGGAACCCAACTCAGAAAAACCCCTTTGTTGCTTTTCATTAATCAAATGAGAATGAGAAACTATTACAATGACTTGCTTCAGATCTGAAGCACACCCTGCACTATAAACATGTTCTCTTGCTTATTGTCTTGCTCTGGCCAACGCTTGGGTAATTCGAGGCCCTAACTTGCTCCAATTTCCTTGCACAAACTTGGAGGAAATTAGCTCCTAGAAAGTAGAATTTTCTCCTATTTTCTTGTGCAATTCCCAAGGAATGATTCACTTGCTTAATAGCCAAGCCTATACACTCAACTAGTATACAATTGATGTTTACAATGTGCCTTTTCCTCCACTCCAACTAGGAAATTCAAATTCCATGCATGTCTGGGTTATTTTTAGCCAATTGACTAGTTTAACCGAGAGATCACTGAGTTAACAACAATTAACTACTCAACTGGCATTCAATTGACTTGACTAGGTACTTGAGCTCAGGAAACTGAGTCAAACTGAAAATAACTAAACTGAAATATGTCATGTAGTTGTATTCGAGGATCGTGGCTATGATGCCATTTTCAGTAAGGGGAAAGTCATTCTGAGACATGTAGCTACTGAGAAGGTGAAACAGATTGGAGTTAGAGCGAAGAATATCTACAAAATTAAAGTGGAAGCTTGTGTTGCATTGAGTATCAAGGAAAAAAGTGTGCAAAGTCAGGATGTTGGAGAACTCTTGCACAGGCGCATGGGACACTTACACCATGGGGCCTTGAAGATTATGGAGAAGATTACCACTAGTCTCCTGAAATGTACCCTTGACTAGCATGATGGTTGTAAGGGGTGCACATTGGGGAAATATGTCAAATCCACCTTCTAGGGCCAACATAGCAAAGCTGGAGCAATCTTGGAGTGAGTCCAGTCTGATGTATGTGGACCATTTTCAATAGCCTCTACAGCAAAACACAATTATTATGTAATTTATGGTCATGAATTTTCAAGAAAATGTTGGATCTCCTTTGAATAGCCTCATAAATGGGTAATTATATGGGCTCATTTTACCTTCTAACCTCTTCAAATCAACCATTTTCTTAGCTTATTGTATGATTTTCTGATTATATTTATGCTTATAGAGTGAGCTGAGTTAGTTATGATGCTATGTGGTCTGACATGTATTTAATGCAAATTATTGATGGATTTCGAGGTCAAAGTCAACGATCCAGTGGTCAAATGGCAGCAATAACTCAAAGAAGACAAAGGAGAGGACTTATAGGAGGTAATCCCCCTCATTTATTACTCCTTACTTCGAATTACCCTTCATTCAGCTCAGGGTACAAGCAGCCGAATCATGCACTAGAAGGCAGTTGAGCAAGTGAAGGATGACTGATAAATATCTTGAGTTTTGGGAGCCAAGCCTCCCTGATTTTAAGGAAGCTGTTGGTAGATTCAAATGGATAAGTAGAGAGGCCTAAGGCCTCACTAGGGTTGGATTTTTCTTTTGCTTATGTAAACTCTGCTCAAATTTCGAGCTTACTATTTTGTGACAGTTTTATGTAATCTCGCTATTTTTTTTATAATAAAGATGGAATCCTTTTTGAGCTAGCACTGAGTTACCTCAGAGGGCTGAAGCTCTTAGGTTAGGGCCCAATCTAAGTAGCCAATCTTCTCTTTGCTTGTATTTTTATGCTTTACTTTAGTTTGTAGATTAATTTGTTGTTAGATGTATTCCTTTTATGGTTAAGAATAGGTTGCTTTTGATGATTTAGTAGTTTGCTTCCATTTGTGCTTTCTGTAGAAAGTTAAGCAGTGATTAGAAAAGATTCAAAACACTAGCAATAGTGCCTTAGCCTCTCTTCCTCCCTTAGGGACCACGATTTGAGGCAAAGACTCTCTTGCTGTGCCAAAAACATAGATTTTCCTCATTCATAGAACGTCTAGTGTTTGCAACTCTTTAGTAGGTTAATAGTCTAGTTTTTCTTTGCTCCAAATCTCCTTTATCATGTTCAATTCCTGATTGGCAATAGTCCTCTTTCATGCTTTCCTTTCCTATAACATTTCTCAGCATTTCATTTCATAGATCATAGTTTAGATCATTTTAATGCAAAACTCTGTTTTTCTAGATGCACTCATTTCATTACTTGCTTGATCTTCATGGCTGACTGTCAGTTTCTATGTAGCAGATCTCTTCCAGCATTAGGCCAGCCTACCAACAATCACACCCTCCATCTGATCCATGCCCTATAGGTCTCCCAAACCTCACCTCAATTCTACCCTAAATTCCTTCATTTTTCATAGAACTTCTTCCTCTCTCGTTGAGAAAATCCAATCATCTTTCTCTCTCATGGTGATTCATGATAGACCTTAGGCACCCTAACACCTCATTCCAACCTTCATCCACCTTTTTCACCCACTCTCACACCCTCAAAACAGCTGAACCTGCTCTCGGCCTCCTCCTGTAGGCCTCTTGTAGTTTCCCTATTTTCCTCCTGTAGATTTCCTGTGTCCTCCTGTAGTTTTTCCTGTAGGCTTTCTTTTGAAGGCCAAGTGTGGGAAAAGCCTCTAGAAGGCCACCTAAGACCTCCTAGGACCCATCCATACCATCCTACATCCTCCCAAGCTCCAAAACCACCCTCCAATTCCACATGTTTGCTGCTACATTCATACACAATAAATTAGATGCATGTGAAATTCACATAAAAACACATAAAAATCCAAAAACATGTTTTTTGCTTATTTACTCCCAGAAATAGCATGGTTAGATATTGTTTACTTCCTTGAGTAGGTATTGGCATTTCTTTCATGGTTTTCATGGTGTTTTTTGCAAAAGTAAAATTAGCTTGTTAAGCAGACTTTACTAGGTTTTTCTTTACATTCCAGTCTTTCTCCTTTCTGCAATTAGAATAGCCTCTGTAGAGTAATCTTTCTTTCCTTTCATCACACATAGAGCTTCTTTTGAAATCTATAGAAGTTGTTTTGAGCTCCTAGCGATCTCACGCCAGCTGACCAAGTGACAACCTACAGTGAGAACTCGTACTTGTGCATACATCACCGACGCTTCCAAATTTGTTACGAACTACCAGGTTGATAAAAGTAAAGTTGGCAACCCAGGATACTGGCGCTCACCACTTTTTGGCGCCGTTGTTGGGGAAGTGTTAGAGTATTCTGTGATTACTTCTTTCTTCTATTTCCTATTGCAACATTCTGCTAATAGTTTATTTTGGCAAAAGTAGACTAGTCATTCCATTTCTTTCAAGTTCTGCATTTCCTTGCTTTCCTTTTCAATGAAGCAAATTTCTGTTCAGCAAGTTCATTTTAGCTAGTTGCAATTTGTTTAGCTCAATCACAATTTCAGTTTTTGCAGGTACTTAGGAAATTTTTTCCCCAACAACCCCACTGCTTCACATAGCCAACCTTCTCTCTTCTTCGGTGGCTGCGATCAAGAAGAACCCTTAGGTGAACAGCCAAACATATTTGAAGAAGCTATAGGGGAAGAAGAAGAAGAAAACACTCTTCTGGAGCCAATGGCTGAAAACAGAAATGCTAGGGGAAATGGAGAAAGAATAGAGGGTACCTTTCCCATTCGGGAGACCAATAGGGACACCAAAATGAAAAATATAAGTCCTTCAGCCCTACCTCACTTCCATGGCCTGACTATAGAGGATCCTGAAACCTTCTTGTTTGATTTCGTTGTCATCTATCGAACTTATGATTATGCAAAAGACGAGCAAAAGTTGAAATTGTTCCCTTCTACTCTCGAGGACATAGAATTGCGTTGGTTCATGGGATTACTTGGCAATAGCATCACAACTTGGGCTCAGATGCACCAGGCCTTTAACAACAAGTATCAAGACTATTGTAGGTCAAAAGATACTAAAAAAGAAATCTTCCGAATGACCATGGGAAGTGATGAGTCCCTGGAAGACTATGAAGAGAGGTTCCATCTCAATTACAAAAGGGTCGGGTGTACACTTGACCCCAAGTCTCTGAAGTTGGTCCTGCTCAGGGGAATTCGAGAAGACCTTCTAGACACCCTCCATCTACTGGCTGGGGGAGACATCTACCAACTATCCTATGAGGACATAAACACTGCTTTTTAGAAACCATTCTAGAGAAACCATAAAGAAAGATAGGGGGAGTCAACCCATAGCCAGTACCTCTTCTTCCAATTCATCCATTAAAGGGGAAGTTGGAAGCATGCTAGAAGACTTTAAGAGTGAGATGCTGCAGACTCTTGCCATGTGAATGGATACGCTATATATCAAAAGAAAACAAGAGGAAGTAGAGAGGGCTTTGGCAATTTTTTGCCTTAGATGCACTAGGAGGCATCTTAGGAACGAATGCCCATTGAACTCTATAGAGGTTTGTTCAATCTGTGAAGAAAATCATTCTATAGACAAGTGCCTTTCCTTGCCTGGACTTACAACTGTATACTAAGGGGTTGAAGGACTGAACATATCTATTATATAAACCAAAGGAGGCCACATGGACCTAGACCATACCAACAGGGGATGCAAGGGATATCTCAGGCATACTATAACCCCAACCAAGTCCCCTATATACCTTCTTGGGCCCCCCCTTGCTTATCCTTCCTGGTCCACACCACCTCCTTGGTCCTTCACATCTCAATATCATGCCCAACTAGCCACTCATTCATTTCAACCCTATGCTTAATTGCAACCTCATTGGAATGCACCTCATCAGGGGTGGAAACCCCAATACAACTTTCTTCCTGCTCTTTTGCCACCACCACTTGCCCAACCACAACCATTACCTTTTGCTCCACCAAGGCAACCCCAAATTCCTACCCAGGCAAATCCGAACCCGAACAACATACAGGCTCAACAAGTGTATAGTGGGGAACCATCATGCCCAACTTATGCTGTGGAGATTCAAAAAATCAACTTGCAATCAGAGAAAGTTCTTCCAGATAGCTGTTGAGCCTCAAACCTGCACTCATTTACCCATCCTCCCAACAACCTTTTCCTACTCATTTCCTTCTTTTTTCATCGTTTCCTTCATCAACTTGTTCAATTCATTGCATTATAGGACTTTTTAACATGATTTGCTAATTGTGCTAATGATTGACTGTTGGTTTAGATTTTTGGTTCAAGTGATGCAATTCCGCAGCTGATACAGGGTTTCCGCAGCCGATCTCTGATTCCGCAGCCAATCCCAGATTCCGCAGCCATTTTCTTGTTTGCTATGATCCAGGTGTCTTCCAGAGGAAAGAGCCACATGGGCAAGTTTGTATGACTGTGTACATGGTACGTGTGCTATCAGCTCACCCAAACTGGCCGACAACACCCCTGGTCAATGCGGAGGAAGCTCTGGTCAAACGACAAGGTTGCAAGCGGTGGCACGGCTCTGCGTGTTCGGTTGGAGAACGTAAGTCACAGCTGGCTTCTCTTTTAGCCACGAAGATTGCAGGGGACAAGGATCCAACACCAGATTTATTAAACCACGACGACCGTTCCCTAGATCCGTGCTCGGTGCTGCTGGACGTGTCCTTTTCCTAGCTATTAGTTTGCTTAGTTTACGCACAGGACAGTTGATGTTCTTGCTATAAATAAAGCGTTTCCACACGCTGAATAGTTAGTCTAATTTAGTTAATATTTTACTGCTATAAACTCTGTTTTGAAGACCTTTTTATAAAGCGTTTTACGCTTCCCACTGTGTTTATTATGAGTTGATTTAATTTGAAGAAGACAGTTCTGTTTCTATCTGTGTAG
>APFE031496676.1:21763-33106 GCA_000404065.3 Pinus taeda
CATGAACTTTGGTATGGTAAGACTCCCACAGTAAAATACTTCAAAATTTTTGGAAGCAAATGTTACATCAAAAGGACTGATGAAAACCTTGGCAAGTTTGAACCTAGAGTAGATGAAGGCATTCTCCTTGGTTACTCTCCCCACAACAAATGATATAAGTGTTACAATAAAAGACTTGGAAAAATTGTTGAAAGTATTGATGTAGTGGTTGATGAAGAAGGAAACATTCTTAGGCAGGTAAAATCCGAAGATTTCAAAGATGATGAGGACTATCCTTCAACATCAAATCAGACTTATGATGAAGAAGAAACCCATGAGGCACTAGAAGAACTTATATGGATAGAAGAAAAGACTCCATCTAGGTACGTTCAAAATAATCATCAAGAAACTCAAATTTTGGGGCAGAAAGAGGCAGGTGTACAAACAAGAAGAACTATTTCAGAAGCTTCAAGCTATCTAGCATTTCTCTCCTCCACTGGACCACAAAATGTAAGAGAAGCATGCAAAGATGAATGTTGGGTCAATGCCATGAATGAAGAACTTGAGCAGATTGAAAAGAATAACACTTGGGAGTTGGTTCCTAGACCAAACGATAAGAATGTCATAGGGACAAAATGGATATTCAAAAACAAGCTGAAATGAAAATGGAGATGTTATTAGAAACAAGGCCAGACTTGTTTGTAAAGGGTATGCTCAACAAGAAGGTATAGACTTTGA
The DNA here is from genome assembly GCA_000404065.3 of Pinus taeda. Taxonomy (NCBI): domain Eukaryota; kingdom Viridiplantae; phylum Streptophyta; class Pinopsida; order Pinales; family Pinaceae; genus Pinus; species Pinus taeda. The sequence goes on from APFE031496676.1 coordinate 22,481, forward strand.
AGAAACTTTTGCACCAGTTGCTAGACTTGAGGCCATAAGAATGTTCCTTGGTCTTTCTAGCTTTCAGAAGTTCAAAGTATTTCAAATGGACGTGAAATATGCCTTTCTGAATGGAGACTTGGATGAAGAAGTGTATATTGAGCAACTAGATGGGTTTATCCTTGGAAATGATCCAAAACTTGTATGCAAACTCAAAAAGGTTCTCTATGGCCTTAAATAGGCTCCAAGGGCTTGGTATTATCGTTTGGATAAGTACCTCCATCAACAAGGTTCTACAAAAGGATCAACAGATAGCAATCTATATATAAAAAATGACAATTATAAGTTGTTAATACTAGTTGTCTATGTTGATGATATCATCTTTGGTAGCAATGAAGAAGACATGAGTCAAAACTTTGCCTTGGTGATGCGAAAAGAATTTGAAATGTCCCTGCTTGGTGAGCTCACATATTTTCTTGGTTTACAAGTTCATCAAAACAAAGACAATATTTTTCTATCACAAACCAAGTATCTCAAGCAGATCTTGAAGAAATATGGGATGGAGGATTCAAAACCAGTATGTACCCCTATGGTAACAGGATGCAGCGTCAGCGCAAATGATGAGTCAGCAGTAGTACATCAACCAACCTATAGATCCATGATTGGTAGTCTGCTTTATCTAATACGTACTTGACTAGACATTATGCAAGCAGTGGGAAAGGAAAGCGTCACGCGTTTGAAGAGAAGATGGATAGATGATGTTATTCTCAATATCGCTGTGCGTAACTACCACGCAATAGCAGTCAGTAGTGAAAGTTCTTTTTAACTTTATAATTTTTAATAAAAGTTTAATCAATTATATTATACCTTTTTTTTAATTTGAAAATTGTAAAGTTTTAATAAAAGTTAAATCAAACACATTATACCATTTTAATTTGAAAATAGTAAAGTACGATTCAGAATTATGTATTTTATTATTATTTTAGAATTAGAACTTTTGAAGAATTCGTAACTTGATTTCAAAGATCTGTTTGCATCCCATATAATTATTTCATAAATAATATAAATAAACTAATTATAACATGAAAATATAATAATTATTATTTTATAAATACTATAACTAGAATTATTACCAGATAAGTGCCCAAACAACTATAAGTTCAACTTTTGTGTTCCCATCAATTTAATCATCCTCCTCCCTTCTACATTTGTTTCCTTGAGCAACTTCATCAAAGAACCCAATGGGGAGATTATGAGAGATTGTTATGCAACCAAATCACAAAACAGAAGAAAAGATAGATCAACAACTTGAGAATTAGCCTCTTCAAGGAGGCAACCCCTTTTACATCATATAAATGAACAATTCTTGGATGATACAAATGGCAAGACCTCCTTGATATAGATAGGAGTCTATGGGGTCACAATATAATTAGAGCCTACATAACAATAATAATATAAAGGTACAACAATAACAATAGTGTTTTACACTAACAATAACAATAAGGGGGCTATATTAAGATTATAGGTACCTAACATGCCCCTCTCCTTCAAAAAGTGTTGTCCTCAACACTTGAGTAGTTATGAATGCTTCTGTATAACATTCTCATCCTCCCATGTGGAATTTTCAGCGAGTTCTTCCACTTAATGAGATACTCTGAAATTGATCGATTTCGTAAATGTTGGGTTCTTGTTTCCATGATTGTTTCAAGCTCCAATATGATTTTTCCTTCTTTGTCAAGTTTTGGCAATATTGTTTGAATTGCGAGCTTGTCACCGATAACCTTCTAAAAGCATGAAACATGGAAAACTAGGTGTACTCTGGAAGACACAGGTAGTTTTAATTTGTCTGCCATAGTACCAATCTTTTGCAACACTTTGTAAGGACCATAATACTTTGGTGATAATTTATTATCCTTCTTAGCTTGCTTGAGGAACATTTGTTTATATGGTTGTAGCGTTAAAATTTCAATGACCTACATCAAAACTTCTTTCACTGTGATGTTGATTCGTGTTACAAATTGTAGCAAGAAAGACTAAATTTGACTTGTGCCTTGGTCAAATTTAGGAATTTTGATTTTCCACATTAGCAAGATGACTTGGATTGCAGTTAACTTGTGTGACATGACCTTGTTTACTAGTTTGCAAAGTAAATTCGAGTTATAGGCTAGAATTAGAGTTGTGCATGTGGTGATTGATCACAATAGCTCCAAACAATTCTGAAATGAGATACATTCGACTTCCTCCTAGTGAAAGCTTCTTCGTGTGTGATCATGCCAAGTATTCTATGAGGACTACAATTTTTCAAATAAACTGTGGTGTTGCATGATTTTGCCCATAGATTCAATGGCAGCCCTTGATCATGCAACATGGCTCTTGTTGCTCCCACTATGCTTTTTTTCTTCCTCTCAGCCACCTCATTTTGCTGAGGGTTATGGGGTGTTATGAGTTGTCTTCTAATACACTTTTAGCACAAAAGTCCTTGAAGGTGTTAGAAAAAAGTTCTCCTTCGTTATCACTTCTCAAGGTTTTCAATTTTTGACCAATCTCCTTCTCAACCAATGGTTTGAATTCAACAAAGTTTGAGAAAACTTCATCCTTCTTTAGCATGAAGGAGATCCAACATTTTCTTAAAAAGTCATCAACATAAATTACATAATACTTGTGTTTTGTTGTAGAGGTTGTCGAAAATGGTCCACATACATCAGAGTGGGCTCACTCCAAGATTGCTCCAGCTCTGCTATGTTGGCCCTGGAAGGTGGATTTGACATATTTTCCCAATGTGCACCCCTTACAAACATCATGCTAGCCAAGGGTACATTTCGGGAGACTGGTGGTAATCTGATGCATGATCTTCAAGGCCCCATGGTGTAAGTGTCCCATGCGCTTGTGCAATAGTTCTCCAACATCCTGACTCTGCACACTTTTTTCCTTGATACTCAATGCAACACAAGCTTCCACCTTAAGTTTGTATAGATTCTTCACTCTAACTCCAATCTGTTTCACTTGCTTAGTAACTACATGTCTCAGAATGACTTTCCCCTTACTGAAAATGACATCATAGCCACAATCCTCCAATACAACTACAAAAATGAGGTTTTTCTTCAACCTAGGTACATACATGACATATTTCAGATGAAGGTGGGAGCTTGACTCCCTCTTAAAGGTTATGGTACCAATTCCTTTGGTACTATACCGCCCGTCATTGACAAGTTCTATGTGCATATAGAGTTCCTTCTCCTCTAGGCTATTGAAGAACTCTTTGCATCCTGTCATATGGAACGAGACACCTGAATCTAGATACCACACACTCCCCATCATAGTGCTCGTGATGCATGCGATTAGGGTGAAGTCTGATTCGAACTGTGAGGCAAGTGCTTCACCTTCTGCTCGTCCTGAAGGCTTCATGTTAGACTTTTTGTGCAGACACTTTGTTGCATAGTGCCCATATTCATGATAGTGAAAACATTTTATCTTGCTCATATCTTTATTCTTTCCATTGTTATAGCTGGAATCTAGTTTACTTTGGGCGTTCTTACCCTTCTCAAACAAGGAAAAAATACCTTCCTCCTCAGACTTGGATGTTACTCCATCTCTAGTATTCCGCTGAATTTCTTCCTACACCATATCAAACCACAATATCTCCTAGTTTGGCAATTTGTCACTTCCATTTATAGAGTCTTGGTAGTTGTGCTAGGATTTTGGAAGGCCTAGGAGAGCTAGGCTCACTAGTTCTGAAGACGGAATATTTTCTCCAACTCCTCCAATCTCATATTGACATTGAGTGAACCTAGAGAAGTAATGTGGAATGGTTTCTCCTTTCTGCATGCCGATGTTTCTAAACTTGTCCCTCAATGTCAATTCCCTGGCATCACTACTATTTTTGAATAGCTCATTGAGGGTCTTCCACATAAAAAAGGGAGTCTCATTGCCATGTAAATTTGAGACTATGTGTTCTCCACCACCCTCTAGATGATCCTCTTGGATTTTGCAGTATCCTTCTTCCACAGTGCAAGTTCTTGTGCATCAAATGTCCTTGGCTATGGAATGTCAGTTTTGGTGTACTCCAACACACAACTGTCATAGATAACTTCTTCCATCTTTTCCTTCCATGCTATGAAATTAGAGGTTCCCTCAAGGGAATACTCCAATTTCAATCTATTGAAAAATATTTTCCCGCACGGAAGAAAAAATTGCTTCACTGAATCTGCAAATTGAAATCTCTGAAGGAGAGGCTCTATAGATTGGTTTATAGCGTGATTTTTGCTTTGATACCATGTATAAATTAATAGAAATTTTCTACTATGATGTATTCAAACTAAAAACAAGAGATTACAAATTTCCTCTATTATTATGTAGAATGGAAATCAAAATTTAGAAACACATGCGATGACACAGAACCATTAAAACACCACAAGAACACAATGGTTTGTGGGGGAACCCAACTCAGAAAAACTCCTCTGCTGCTTTTCATTAATCAGGTGAGAATGAGAAACTATTACAATGACTTGCTTCAGATTTGAAGCACACCCTGCACTATAAACATGTTCTCTTGCTGATTGTCTTGGTCTGGCCAACGATTGGCTAATTCGAGGCCCCAACTTGCTCCAATTTCCTTGCACAAACTTGGAGGAAATTAGCTCCTAGAAAGTAGAATTTTCTCCTATTTTCTTGCGCAATTCCCAAGAAATGATTCACTTGCTTAATAGCTAAGCCTATACACTCAACTAGTATACAATTAATGTTTACAATGTGCCTTTTCCTCCACTCCAACTTGGAAATTCAAATTCCATGCATGTCTAGGTTATTTTTAGTCAATTGACTAGTTTAACTGAGAGATCACCAAGTTAACAACAATTAACTACTCAACTAGCGTTTGATTGACTTAAATAGGTACTTGAGCTCAATAAACTGAGTCAAACTAAAAATAACTAAACTGAAATATGTCATGTAGTTGTATTGGAGGATCGTGGCTATGATGTCGTTTTCAGTAAGGGGAAAGTCATTCTGAGACATGTAGCTACTGAGAAGGTGAAACAAATTGGAGTTAGAGAGAAGAATATCTACAAACTTAAAGTGGAAGCTTGTGTTGCATTAAGTATCAAGGAAAAAAGTGTGCAGAGTCAGGGTGTTGGAGAACTCTTGCACAGGCGCATGGGACACTTACGACATGGGGCCTTGAAGATCATGCAGCAGATTACCACCAGTATCCTAAAATGTACCCTTGACTAGCATGATGTTTGTAAGGGGTACACATTGGGGAAATATGTCAAATCCACCTTCTAGGTCCAACATAGCAGAGCTGGAGCAATCTTGGACTGAGTCCAGTCTGATGTATGTGGATCATTTTCGGCAGCCTCTACAGCAAAACACAATTATTATGTAATTTATGTTAATGAATTTTCAAGAAAATGTTGGATCTTTTTTTATGAGCCTCATAAATGGGTAATTATATGGGCTCATTTTACCTCCTAGCCCAGTCAGATCAACCATTCTCTTAGCTTATTGTATGATTTTTTGATTATATTTATACTTATAGAGTGAGTTGAGTTAGTTATGATGCTATGTGGTCAGACATGTATTTAATGCAGATTATTGATGGATTTCGAGGTCAAAGTCAAGGATCCAATGGTCAAATGGCAGCAATAACTCGAAGAAGATAGAGGAGAGGAATTATAGGAGGGAATCCCCCTCATTTATTACTCCTCACTTAGAATTCCCCTTCATTCAGCTCAGGGTACAAGCAGCCGAATCATGCACTAGAAGGCAGCCGAGCAAGTGAAGGATGACTGATAATTATCTCGAGTTTTGGGAGCCAAGCCTCCCTGATTTTAAGGAAGTTGTTGGTAGCTTCAGATGGATAAGTAGAGACGCCTAGGGCCTCACTAGGGTCGGATTTTTTTTTGTGCTTATGTAAACTTTGCTCAAATTTCGAGCTAATTATTTTGTGACAGTTTTATGTAATCTTGCTATTTTTTTATAATGAAGATGGAATCCTTTTTGATCTAGCACTAAGTTACCTCGGAGGGTTGAATCTCTTGGGTTAAAGCCCAATCCAAGCAGGCAAGCTTCTCTTTATTTGTATTTTTATGCTTTACTTCAGTTTGTAGATTAATTTGTTGTTAGATGTATTTATTTTATGGTTAAAAATAGATTTCTTTTGATGATTTAGTAGTTTGCTTCCATTTGTGCTTTCTGTAGCAAGTTAAGCAGCGATTAGAAAAGATCCAAAAGGCTAGCAATAGTGCCTTGGCCTCTCTTCCTCCCTCAGGGACCATGATTTGAGGCAAAGACTCTCTTGCTGCCCCAAAAACATAGATTTTCCTCATTCATAGGACTTCTAGTGTTTGCAGCTCTTTAGTAGGTTAATAGTCCAGTTTTGCTTTGCTCCAAATCTCCTTTATCATGTTCACTTCCTGATTGGCAATAGTCCTCTTTCATGCTTTCCTTTCCTATATCATTTCTCAACATTTCATTTCATAGATCATAGTTTAGATCATTTTAATGCAAAACTCTATTTTTCTAGATGCACTCATTTCATTGCTTGCTTGATCTTCTTGGCTGACTATCAGTTTCTATGCAATAGATCTCTTCCAGCATTAGGCTAGCCTACCAGCAATCATGCCTTCCATCTGATCCATGCCCTATAGGTCTCCCATACCTCACCTCAATTCTGCCCTAGATTCCTTCATTTTTCATAGAATTTCTTCCTCTCTCCTTGAGCAAATCCAATCATCTTTCTCTCTCCTGGTGATTCATGGTAGACCTTAGGCACCCTAACACCTCATTTCAACCTTCATCCACCTTTTTCACCCACTCTCACACCCTCAAAATAGCTGAAATTGCTCTCAACCGCCTTCTGTAGGCCTCTTGTAGTTTCCATGTTTTCCTCCTGTAGATTCCCTGTGTCCTCCTGTAGTTTTTCCTGTAGGATTTCTTTTGAAGGTTGAGTCTGGGAAAAGCCTCCAGAAGGCCACCTAAGACCTCCTAGGACCCATCCACACCATACTACATTCTCCCAAGCTCCAAAACCAACCTCCAATGCCACCTATTCACTGCCACGCTCATACACAATAAATTAGATGCATGTGAAATTCACATAAAAACACATAAAAATCCAAAAACATGTTTTTTGTTTTTTTACTCCCAGAAATAGCATGGTTAGATATTGTTTGCTTCCTTGAGTAGGTAATGGAATTTCTTTCATGGTTTTCATGGTGTTTTTGGCAAAAGTAGAATTAGATTGTTGAGTAGGCTTTACTAGGTTTTGCTTTACATTCCAGTCTTTCTCCTTTCTGCAATTAGAATAGCCTCTGTAGGGTAATCTTTTTTTCCTTTCATCACACATAGAGATTCTTCTGAAATCTATAGAAGTTGGCTTGATCTCTTAGAGATCTCGCGCCGGCTGACCAAGTGACAACCTACAAAGAGAACTAGTACTTGTACATACAACACTGACGCTTCCAAGTTTGTTACGAACTACCGGGCTGATAAAAGTAAAGTTGGCAGCCCAGGATACTGGCGCTCACCACTTTTTGGCACCATTGATGGGGAAGCGTCAGAGTATTCTGTGATTATTTCTTTCTTCTATTTCCTATTGCAACATTATGCTAATAGTTTATTTCGGCAAAAGTAGACTAGTCATTCCATTTCTTTCAAGTTATGCATTTCCTTGCTTTCATTTTCAATTCTGCAAATTTCCATTCAGCAAGTTCATTTCAACTAGTTGCAAGTTGTTTAGTTCAATCACAATTTTATTTTATGCAGGTACTATCAGTGAGGGGAAAAGAAAAAAGAAAAAAACCAACCAAAAAGATTTCCTTTCATACCTCGTAGGAATAGAGATAACTCAGGAAAAATTTTGCCTAACACCCCCACTGCTTCACACAACCAACCTTCTCTCTTCTTTGGTGGCTATGATCAAGAAGAACCCTTAGCTGAATAGCCACACATATTTAAAGAACCTATAGGGGAAGAAGAAGAAGAAAACATTCCTCTAGAGCCAATGGCTGAAAACAGAAATGCTAGGGGAAATGGAGAAAGAATATAGAGTACCTTTCCGATTCGGGAGACCAATGGGGACACCAAAATGAAAAATATAAGTCCTTCAGCCCTACCTCCCTTCTATGGCCTGACTACAGAAGATCCTGACACCTTCTTGTTTGAGTTCGTTGTCATCTGTCGAACTTATGACTATGCAGAAGATGAGCAAAAGTTGAAATTGTTCCCTTCTACTCTCAAGGACGCAACATTGCGTTGGTTCATGGGATTACCTGGAAATAGTATCACAACTTGGGCTCAGATGCAACAGGCCTTTAACAACAAGTATTGAGACTATTGTAGGTCAAAAGATACTAAAGAAGAAATCTTCTGAATGACCATGGGAAGTGATGAGTCCCTGGAAGACTATGAAGAGAGGTTCCATCTCAATTACAAAAGGGTTGGGTGTACACTTGACCCCGAGTCTTTGAAGTTGGTCTTGCTCAGGGGAATTCGGGAAGACCTTCTAGACACCCTCCATCTACTGGCTAGGGGAGACATCTACCAACTATCCTATGAGGACATAAAGACTATTTTTAGAAACCATTCTAGAGCAACCATAAAGAAAGGTAGGGGGAGTCAACCCATAGCCAATACCTCTTTTTCCAATTCATCCATTAAAGGGGAAATTGGAAGCATGCTGGAAAACTTCAAGAGTGAGATGTTGCAGAATCTTTCCATGCAAATGGATACCTTACATATAAAAAAAAAACAAGAGGAAGCAGAGAGGGCTTTGGAATTTTTTTGCCCTAGATGCACCAGGAGGCATCTTAGGAATGAATGCCCATTGAACTCTATAGAGGTTTGTTCAGTCTATGAAGAAAATCATTCTACAGACAATTTCCCTTCCTTGCCTGGACTTAAAGCTGTATACCAAGGGGCTAAAGGAGTCACTAAACAGATCTATTACATCAACCAAAGGAGGTTGCATGGACCTAGACCATACCAGCAGGGAATGCAAGGGACATCTCAGGCATACTACAACCCCAACCAAGTCCCCTCCATACCTTCTTGGGCCCCCCTGCTCATCCTTCCTGGTCCACGCCACCTCCTTGGTCCTTCACATCTCAATATCATGCCCAACTAGCCACTCATTCATTTCAACCCTATGCTTAGCCGCAACCTCAGTGGAATGCACCTCATCAGGGGTGGAAGCCCCAATACAAATCTCTTTCCGCTCTTTTGCCTCCACCACCTACCCAACCACAACCGTTACCTTCTGCTCCACCAAGGCAACCCCAAATGCCTGCCCAGCCAAATCCGAACCCGAACAACAAACAGGCTCAACAAGTGTATAGTGGGGAACCATCATGCCCAACTTATTATGTGGAGATTCAAAAAATCAACTTGCAATCTGGGAAAGTTCTTCCAGATAGCCAGCCTCCACTCAAGGAGGTTGAGGAAGATAAAGAGGAAAGAGAACCCAAAGCAAATCCACCCTTTCTTGAGAGACTATCCATGACAATCCAGCCTACCCCAGAAGAGACTGAACTCCTGAGAGAATTGAAACATTTATGTGTGAAAATACCACTTCTCCAAGCCATAAAATATGTGCCTATCTACAATAGGTTGATCAAAGAGAAGCACTTTATGCATCCAGGAAGGCACAAGAGAGATGCCCCAACCATCAATGTCATAGGACAATTGTCCGACTTGATGTTGGGGTAGATAATCTATCCAAAATATCTGGACCCTGGAAGCCTAGTAGTTGATGTCCAGATTTGTAGAATTTTGTAGAATTTTTCCTACAAATCAGCTAGCTTTGATACCATGTAGAACTTTTTCTACAAATCAGCTAGCTCTGATCCCATGTAGAAATTTCCCTCCTGTAGATCAACCTGGTAATACAATGTACTAAAGAAAAACACTTGCTCTACTTCTACAAACCATTTAGAAGAAGCTTAATCAACCATGAGCAATATCAATAAGAACACATATAACTGATAAGAAGGAACCAATCACACATAACATAGAAGAATTTACCCGGGGAAAGCACTTGCCTAAAACCCCATCTCTATATTATCATACAAGTGGAAATATAGTCTGGATTACACAAAGCCTTAGCTCGAAAGCTATCTAGCTCTCAGTACAATCCCTCTGTTGCTCATAGATAGTCAAAGGCTTCTCACAAACCTTCTCCTCTGCCCTCCAAGCCTCCTATTTCCTTGTGCAGTTTCCTTGGGGTCCATTGTTGCCACCTGTGTGAATTGGCCTCTTCACACACTCACTAACCTTTGATCTAACTGCACAAACCTAAAGGAGATAAATCCTCATCATGGATGAGCTTCCTCTATAGGAAAAATATTCATCCAACTGATAGTACACTGTCCCTTCTTTGATCTCAACTGGGTCTCTATCTAAACTGCCATGCATCAGTTATCCATGAGTGAATACACAGTTATCTGAAAATAATAGTTGTCACATGCATGCAAGCATCAACAAACTGTATCTCATTAATTTAACAACTTGTAAAATTAATCTAACTGAACTTGACTAAGTTAAACTAAGTCAACTGATCCTCTCAATATAGAACTCATCCTTAATTCCTCAATCAATGGAGCAAATCAAGGACACATTCCCCAATTAGTGGAGAAATAATTGCATGTTCTC